>JADRCH010000730.1:40234-176554 GCA_019843965.1 Rhynchomys soricoides | reverse complement strand
CTGTCAGAATGCTCTCTTAGAACATGCCTGCTGTCAGAATGCTCTCTTAGAACATGCCTGCTGTCAGACACTACATTAATTACCCCACTATAAACACTCGGCTGTGCACACAGCTCTGTCATGGACATGTTCATGTAGCAGGAGCTTTACTTACCCACTGATCGACAGTTTTCTGTCTTTAGGTCACACATACAGACAGCACTTGTGGGCCCACACCTGGAAATACCCACATTTCCACAGACGTTGATTTTATAAACTGCATTATTTTTGGAATCAACAGCTTCCCATGTATAACTAGAAAAAAAAGAAAGAAAACTTGTCACTGTTATTGATCTGATAGTAATTAACTTCTCTCCAGTCCGGCATTCTACCCATAATTGCTTTGACCACTACAAATAAGAAGGTACTTCCATTAACCAAAAATGCCAAGTCAAATGCGGCAAAAACTTTTGAAAAGCAGTACCAGCTAGCTGGAAGACCTTGGACCACACAAATCTCCCCTTGTTCTAAGAACATCAACTCCATTAAGCAGATACTAGATTACACTGTGTGTGAAGTGGGGCTGGTCCAGTCACCCCACAGTGCTGAAGACCCAACTGACTGTTATTTTAGTTTGCTTTGAATTATCATTATTTTATGTGTATAAATGTGCGCCACCTATGTACAATGCCCAAGGAGCCCAGAAGGCGTCAGTCCCTCTGGAACTGGAGTTACAGGCATTTGTGAGGTTCCAGAGAGTGCTAGGAATCAAACCAGGGTGTCCTAAAACAACAGCCAGGGTAAGTGCTGGGCCACCTCTCCAGTCCCTCCATGGGACTGGTTTTAACTCTCAAGCTTTTTGACCTCTTTGAGACAGGTGAGGCTTCTGATGCCCTGCCTCCACCTCCTGAATGCTGAGATTAGAGATTAGACCACCACACCTGGGCCAACCCCAGGCTTAGCTGAATGGTAGGCAGGCACTCTACCACCCCCAGTCCTGGAGGTACTCTTGGTTTAAGAAACTAGTTGTAATGTGTAAAGCAGGCTTGCTTCTGGTACAGACTACAGTCCTGATGACAGCCATGCTAAAAACTGTCCTGTCTGCCTCACCGTGAGGCAGGATCTCCTGCTAGCTGACTCACTACAGAGCTCTGCAGAATGAACTGAGAGCCATCAGTAACCTCATCACCTGGGGGTGGGGGTGGGGGAAATCAATGAGGTGTGTTCCTTCTGCCCCAAGTAAATTATTCCCAATCCTCCACTCTTCCCTGGGATTCATTTCCTCAGCAAGAGTAAAAGGAGAAAAGGAAGAGAGTGGGTACAAAGTTTCTTGAAAGGCTGAAATCAGACTTGCTGGGATAAGCTTACCCAGAAGCAGGGAAGTGAGCCAGCTCCCACCCATTCCCAGTGAGTGGATCACGTTTGGCTCTTTGAGTATAGCCTCACACAAGTACTCAGAGAAGTTCCCAAAGCTACCAGGCACTGCACCCTCCCTGGCTAGAGTCTACTCCCCAGGCAGCACCACCTGCTCAGAAAGACAATAACTTGCTTAACCTTAGGTCCTGAGTCCAATCAGACCTCCACCCCTCCCCCATCCCACCCCAAAGCATTCTTATCCAAGCATCTGGCAGGTCCAGGGAATTTGTGGCCACTAAGATACTACCAACCTGAAAAACCGGTTACTTAAGTGCTGGGCCTTGGGGTGATGTCAGGCTTTAAAGCAGAGACTATTCAACTCTGACAGACTGATTACCTCCAGAGCCAGCACTACTATGCCAGAGGGGAAAAAAATCTCAAGCAATCTAGCTGACCCAGAGAAAACCATCAATAAAGCCTTGTTTCTTCTTCCTCTGGCTTGGGGGTGAGGGGTGGGGGTGGGGGGTGGTCAGCAGGAAACTTAATTTGTTTCACAGTGTGTATTGTTTTTATTTTGGGGGAAGCCTGGAACTTGTAAATGTCCCTCTGCCTATGTCTCCCCAGTACTGGGGTTACAAAGCCCACTACAGGGCTTCTTAAGTACTCCATGAGAAAGGCAACACTCATAAAATGGCCATGGTTCCCGGGCTTCCTGCAGATACTAGTCCAGTAGGGGAAGGAAAGTCAGTGAGCGTGGGCACAGGACAAGCTCTGCTGGGAACTGAGCAGGCACACCACGGAAGATGACAGACAGACCACCACACAGCTATGTCAGGTTGGGAAGTCTATACTGGAACTGACTCTGAGCCCTGCCTGACAAACAAGCAGCAGAGCTTCAGCCGTGGGGAAAAGAAAGGAGAGCTACTTGGCCTAAGCTGCAGACTGAGTCAGCAGCAGTTGTGGAGGCCACAGAAGCCACGCCTGTCCTGCA
Source organism: Rhynchomys soricoides (assembly GCA_019843965.1). Classification (NCBI taxonomy): domain Eukaryota; kingdom Metazoa; phylum Chordata; class Mammalia; order Rodentia; family Muridae; genus Rhynchomys; species Rhynchomys soricoides. Next base: position 174,228 of record JADRCH010000730.1, on the reverse strand, counting down.
GTTTTTAAATATATTTGAAACAGATGAAGGCCTCGGCACTTATAAACGTTCCTTAAACTTTTAGCTGGTGGCTTGCAGGTTATTAATACATTTCTATTGCGAAAATGCTAGACTCTCATTTGGGGCCTGTGATTAAGTTTTCCCAAGCTGGCAGGAAGTTCATTGAAAACCTTAGCCTGTCATCATTACAGCTCCTTCCAGTCGGATGACTGAAGTGCCTACCTGCACCACAGAAAAGAAGTTAGCAATGAGAATCAGATCTAAAAAAATGCAGACAGACGAGAAACAAAAAGGGTGAATGAAATTAGCTGCACAGAAGTCAGAAGGGAAGGCTGCTGGAGGCATACTTTTCTTCTATTTGTGTCTCATACAAAATCAAATGAAGTCATGATGTACACAGGGAAGGCGGATCCTATTACCTCCTCAAGTCCTTGAACAGACTTTCTCTGGAATTGACTTAAGGGCTTACAGGCAGCTCTCCATAGGCACATGCCCTCAGCCCCATCAAACTCGCCCACAACTCCTGGTGGGTGGGGGTTGGGGCGCTAGCTCAGCTTAGTCTCATCACTCAAGAGCAAAGAAACAGTTGCAATGTCTTCTAACCTGAAACCTGACGACCTGCAGGCTATTAACACTTGAGAAGGCCTAATTCCAGCAAACACTGCAGCTGCTTTAAAACAATCCAACATGCCTGGCATCTGAGCACCATCAGCCAACTGAAATAATGTTCTGGGAACCTCATGGGAAACTAATTAATTAGTTCTGCAGAACAGTGAAAGTGAGCCAACATGTAGATACGTGTGCCCTGGTACTATTACTTTAAAACTACTTTATAATAAGCCCAAGAGTGGTAGAAATACATGACAATTCTTTTAAAGAACTGCCATGTTTATTGAGGAGAGGGTGGCATGTCTGCAGCCAAGTGTAAGGGTACAGTGGTACAGGCCTGTTACTCTAGCACCAGGCAGTAAAGAAGGAGGGTCAATAGTTCAGACAACCCTGGCTATACAACGAGGCCTAGCCCAGCCTGGACTAGCTAGGAACCCATTTCAGGCCAGGCAGAGCGGTCCATGCTTTTAATCTTGATGCTCAGGAAGCTGATGGTCTGTTGCGTTCAAAGCCAGCCTGGTCAACATTAAGAGTTCCAGGACAACCAGGGCTATACAACAAGACCTTGTCTCAAGAAAGAAAAGAAAAAGAAAGCAAAAATAAACATTAGAAATTACAAACTACATGGCTGTAAATTTCCTGGCATACCAAAGGCCAAGCAGTCAAAATGGCCTAGGCCACAATCATTCTTAAAATGAAATTTGTAAAAAGCTGAAAAATCAGTATGACCATATAAAAGAACCCAAGAGTGAGGACATTAATGTACGGTTACATCTTTAAGGGGCAATAAACTGGCATGAAATTTTGTCTTTAGAAAAAATTCTCTATTTAAAGCAAATATGGATAGCCAAAATTAAAATTCCATTCCATAACAATAGTTCAGTGCTAAGCAAGCAAGACATCTTAGCTGAGAGGCCCCCCAAATTCACCCTTAGCCAAGTTTACACAAGTGAAGGAGGGAAGGCAGACAGGGGAAACAAAGCCTTCCCTACAGCTTCTATCTTTAACAAGGCTCTAAGAAACTGGCCAGAAGGTGTGCTAGCCTGAGGTCCAAGCTCACATCCAAGCTGTGCCAGCTTGAGGTCTCTATTCACCCAAGTAGCAGGCAGACTCCCACAACAGCACAGCCATGGCACAGGAGAAGTCAGTGGACTGCTCCCAGTGATCTGCTCAGTCTGCTCAGTCACTGGCTCCGTGATGAGCTCCATCTCATGTGAGGGACTGCCATGGGCAGTGAGGAGGTGGAGTAGGGAGAACCTGCAAGGCCCAGGGATCCGGTAGGTCAGCTTGAAACATAGTGTGCCCCACCACTACAAAATTCAGTCACTCTCCTGGAATGAGAACACCCAGCTGTAGCTAGAACTACTCTTCTGAGCACTAAGCTCCATGGAGAAACCTTGGCTCTGAACATGAGCATCAGTCTCAAAAGTGGCAGAGCACACACCTCTAATCTCAGTGCTCAGGGTACGAAGGCAAGGGCATCACTGAGAGGCCGGTCAGGACTAAAGACATTGTTTCAAAAAGAAGAAAAAGGAAAGGAAATAAAGAAAAGCAGGCTAAACCCCAATTTCCCACCTCATCATGCACCCTTGTAAAGCTCCAATCCACATGCCACAATGGTTCCGCTAAGCCTCGGAGTAGAAGTGGGATCCTTAGCACAGGTATACAGTGCCTGTGGCCTGACACATGTTCCTCTAGAATCTAACTCCTGCCTCTTGAACCCTAGCCATCAAGCAGAGAAATATATAGCCCATTCTTGTCTGAGGGCATCACTCAGCTGGTATTAAGCCTTACCTAGCATGCATGAGGCTATGGTGATCTGAATGAAAAATGTCTCTCATAAGCACACGTACGGGAACATGTGATTCTTAGTTAGTGGTGCTCTTGGTCAGGTTATGAAACATTAGGAGGTGGAGCCTTGCGGAAGGAAGCTTCTCACTGGGGGCAGGCTTTGAGTGTTCCCAGCCACACCCAGCTTTGGTCTGGGCATTTTATCAAAGCAACAGAAGTAACTAATCCAGAAGCCCTGACGTTCCATCCCAAGTACCACATATAAACTAGGCACCATGGTACATGTCTGTAATCCCAGCATGTGGGAGGTAGAGTCATAGCAACATCGCAAGTTGGAGATCATACTGGACTATATGAGATTGTCTCCAACATTATAAAACAGGATTGTTCTGGGCCACAGAAACTGCTTTCTTCAATTAAGTTCTCCAGTCTAAACCACTGAGCGCTTTCTGGCCACAGCTACTCTGAAGGTCACCTGCACTTCAGTTCCAGGGAACGACTACATGGAAAGGATAGCAGACTAAGGCAGTAGCTGCACAGTAGAGAGCTGGTTTCACACTAACACACGTGAAGCCCTCACTGGGCTCTGGGTGGCTCAAGGCTCCTCTCTGCACTAACCCCTAAGTGGCACCCCAGCGACTGCTCCATCTTCAACTCTCTTGAATTCTTCAACTTAGGAGGCAAAGTCCCAAAGCTCAGAAAAAAATATGCCCTCACCCCGTGTCACCTAGCTATAAAGTGGCTAAACCAGAGCAGATCCAGGATAGCTGAGCCCCAAGGGTAAGAGCTGCACCGCTGGCTCAGCCATTTCATTTGGTCTCCATTGTTAACATATTTTAAATATCCATAAAATATGTAGTTCCAATGACAACACTGAAAAAAGCTCTTAAGACTTTATAGTTCAACCTTGTTACACTCACACAGCACCCAAAACCAGTAAGATGGCACATGTGACCTAGACATTTCCAAGTTCCTGTTTTACCTCATAGCCAGTGGTACACAGGACCATTTTACTCAGTAACACAACATTAAAGCATCCCTTTATAGGGACATCTGAATTATAGAAGCTATAGTACTAGCTTTCTGGTGTACAATGTCAAAACTCATGAGGATCCTGGAGGAAAGCAACTTCTCAGAGTGTCTGAGCCCCTTGAAGGAAACCCTGAGAACAATGCTGGCCCATATCACCTGGTACTCAAGAGCAGGCTCCTTGTATCCTGGCCTAGATGCCAAACTACAAAAACACACACAGCTTTCAGACTCCTCCCCCGCAGCAGGGCTCCTCCCTCTGGCCTGGTTACTGGGGTCTAAGCTGGTAGAACTCTGAGCAAAGAATGCATCCTCTTTGCTGCTCTCAGGCCCCTTCCTCTGAATGTACTATATAGCTCAGCACAGTCATCAGTAATTTGGGAACACCAAACACAAGCCAACAGGTCAAGCAGGAAATGGGAAGAGGCAGAAGTCACACAATGGCTAAGTATTTGATGGGCTATCCCAGATTTTAAAATGAGTGTGGTGGTTGTAACACTGTCAATGGGAGTGGTTAACAGAAGTGTAGAAGCACATAAGCCTAGCCCACCCCTCACTGGAAAAAACAGCACAGTTCAGTCTGAAGTCAACAGCCCTCTCCTGACCCTGCCTACACATTTCAAGCCCCCTGTGCCTTGACAGTGGCTCTGAGATCCCACCTTAACCTTATCTGGTCTAAATTTCAGAATATCCTCAAAGATGTTGCCAACTTACAGACAGAAAGGCACTCCTACTACTCTATCGATAGAGTGCCACCCACAAAGCCCACTCCTGTGGCAGCCAGACAGCCAAAGGCGGCAAATAAATCCACATGCCTGCCCAGGAGCAGGAAGGACTGTAAGAGAAGCCTTGGGTACGTTCTGAAACTCTGATGGTGAAACTATGGCAGGACATCACTAGATGCTTTGAACAAATGCCTCTAAATGGTAATGCCCTACCAGACTGCAGTGGTGTGAATGAAAATGGCCCCCATATGCTCATAGTGAGTGGCACTGTTAGGAGGTGCGGCCTTGCTGGAGGAAGTGTGTCACAGGAAGTAGGCTCTGAGGTTTCAGAAGCTCAAGCTAAACCCAGTGGCTCCCTTGCTCTTCCTGCTGCCCTCAGATCTAGATGGAGGGTCTTCTGTATAAGAGTTGCCATGTGTTTCTTCACAGCAATGAAATCCTAAGACACAGACATAACCTGAAAGGACTTCAGTTTAAAAACCTTCAAGTTTGCCAGTTACAGTGAGTGTATGTATCTTATCATTCCAGCACTTCCTGGCCATGTAGCCAAGAGTCTACATCCAAGAAAACAAACAAACAAACAGTAAACTGCATGTGGTGGAATCTCCTAACAACTAGGGGACTAAGACAAAACAGCTCAGTGGGTAACACTCTCACTGTCAGGCCTGACAACCTGAGTTCCATCCTACAAAGGACCTACAAGGTAGACAGAAATAATTTCCTGGTTACTGTCTGACCTCCACGAATGTGCCATGGGAAACAGATATCACATACACAACACATACAGAACATAATAAATTGTTTTAAGTATTTTGAAAATTACAAAACCACACACATATGCCTTTATAAAATCCCCAGAACCCACCTAAAAACAAAAGTCTGTTGTTGGCTCAGCACCTCTTTAGGAGATCGAGGCCTGGTGTGCACAACAGAGAAGCACAAGGACCTTGTGTCAGCTATAGTTAAGGCAGAGACTGACAGCAGAGGTTCTTTCCTGACCTTTCCATTTGCATGTATGAATCTGTAATCTGTCTTCCTTTAAAAAAAAAAGTTAGTGGTCCACACACAACAAAATACACACACAGTACAGTCACTAGCTGAGGGTACTTTTCTAAGTCCATAGTGAGCACAAATCTGACTCAACCTGAACTTCCAAATGTGATTCTGCTTCGGGATCACACACCAGAATCCTCCAGCAGTACATCCAGGCTATAGCCTGCTCAGTCTTCCTCGTCACCAGTGTTCCAGCTCATATTAACCACACTGGCCCCAAATCCACACCAGTCTCCACTGACAGATCAGGAAGAGACAAGATAGGGTCCCTAGTGAGCCTGCCTAGTGAGTGGGCAGATAGGGGAAAATGCACCTTGTGGGCTGTGTACTATTAGAGACGAAATCTGGCCTGGCAGGGTGACTCACCCTGACCAGACAATGACAGTGGGAAACACATGAGTTTGACACAGCAGGGCCCAGGATTATATAGGAAGTATTTCACTTCCTATTCTAACCAACCCACAAGACTGTGGATAAAGATATGAAGCCTGCTCACAAAGAGAAGATGCATATGGGAGTGTCGGGCATTATTAGTCTGCCTTTCCCAGAGAGCTACACAGGCTCTGAAAGCAGGAGTCAATTGGGTAACGAGGGATCTAGCCTGAACCCCTAAATCAACTGTGACACCTAAGTCCATTTTCAGAGGCTGAGAGACAGGGCTGGCAGGCAACCAGGGCCCAATACTGTCTTTGAGCCACATCATGAGGGAGTTACAGCACTATGAGACAGGGTGAGGCAGAGGGGGCCAGGAGCCTCTAGAAAGGCACCATGGTCACAGTGGAAGAACACACAGACCTGGGCCTATGGGCAGAGTGGAATTCACATACTCTCTGAACCCCAACTTCCTTGTCCACAAACCGAGCAAACCTAAAAGGTCACAAATATGGAAGAACCTAGACAAGGAACACAGCACTGTGATCTAGCACAAGGATTCAGATTGCTTAAGATCTGAGTTCACAAAAAAGACAAGCTGGCTTAAGGCCTCCAAGAAAATGCCACATGACACTGAAGGGGGTGGAGAGGGGAAGGAAGGGCAGACCCTTGTCCTGGGCCACACCCACCAGGATGCTGATGCGTCTGGGCTCCAGCTCCAGCTCCACAGGCACTGCATATGGTACTAGCCTATGCCTGGCTGTGATAAACATGTGAGAGATAATTTGAGAGAGGAAAGGCCTACTTTGGCTCCTGGTTTCTAAGGCTCAGTGCGTGGTCAGCGGCCCCAGTGCTATAGCCTAAGTCAAACAACACTGCAACAGACATGTGATGGGTGAGGCTGCTCACCTCACTGAGCCACAGAACACAGGGAAGAAGGGAAAGTGGAACGCGCCAGCAGGCCTGGACAAGCCGGCCTCCAAAGATGCGCCTGATGATCCCCTTCCTCCAGCAAGGCACCACCTCAGCACTGCCGCCCTCTCCCAGGCCAGCCTAAAACCATGAATGTTTCTGTGAATGACTCCCTTGATTAGATCAAGGTCCTGATAACCCAGCTACCTCACAGTGACTTCATCTGTGAGGCCAAGGTTTCAAAAGCATAAAGCTCTGCGGTGGAGGGAGAGGAGACACACTTCATCCTAAAACACCCCCATCCTTGCCCCACCCCTGCCCCACCCCTGCCCCACCCCCACCCCCACAAACACAGGCACCAGCTTGGGGGAGGGGGGGATGACACACAACACAACCAAGGACGACAGACAAGACACCAGACCACAAAGACAGTTTCTTCCTGGTTGTCTCCTCTAGACAGGCCAGCAGCTGAGCCTCCCCAACCCTTAACCACCCAAATGTAACCACGAGCAGCTGCCACCAAAGAGTGGCCAGGTAAACCTGAACTGCCTGGTTTCACAAGAGCCAAAACTCTCATAAACAAACAATGCCTGCCCTCCAAGACACACAGCTACCAGGAACCTCCCAGAATGTGGCTTTGCTCAACTCAACTCCACCACTCAGACTGCAGAACAGGGATTGAGCTCTCAGACCTACTCCATGTGCCTTCCCTGTATCTGGGTAAACTGGTGCATTTACCTGTAACTAGGGTTATTTTCTCATCCTAAACAGTAATGATCTTGATGCTCTCTTGCTTTACTCTCAACTTCAAGGAAGAAAGAGGGCTGCATTAAAGCATTCCCTCAATGTGAGACAGCCTAAATTCATCTTTAGTACCAAAAATAAAATAAAAATTTAAAAAATAAAAAAAAAAAGCTGTGTTGGGACAAGGTCACAGAATCCTAGCTCCACAAGAGCTCCAGGGATGTAGCCTGCTTAAGCACCATGCCTGAAGCCCTAGGTTCAAATAATGCCCCAGCACAGTAAAAAGCAGTAGTGACATGCAGCTAGAACTGGGCAGGTGGGGACAAAAGGGCCAAATGTTAAGTGTCATCCTTGGCTACTAAGTTCAGTGACAACCTGGGCAACAGGTACTGTCCCAAAGTAAAGAAGGAGAGAAGCCAGTGTGTGGCCCAGGCACTGCTGTGTGGATACAGGAAGGCATCTGATAGCACAGCAGCCACTCAAAACGTCTCCTTGCTAGCAAGGCCCCAATTCTTTGGGGACCCAATGTCCTTCCTTTAGGGCCCTGACCACAGGGAGGGCTGGCATTTTAACTGCTGGACAGTCAGCTCAGCTTGTTGGTTTGTGATACTAAGAAGGTTATTAGAGGCTACACATGCTACTTCTTCACAAAAAAAAAAAACCAAAAAAAAAAAAACCAACAATTAGGTAGACCAGGACTTGTGCTTGCAATCCCAAAGTTGGTAGACGGAGGCAGAAGGACTGCTTTGAGTTCAGGGCCAACCTGGACTACCATGTGAGACGTCTAAAAAGTCCTGTTCTGCAGATACTAGGATCATGCCAGAAACTCCACTGGGCAAGGGAAACTCACAGCTATACCTCACTCAGAAACAGGGCTCACACTTGAGCAATGACACACCTGGGACATGCCCTGCAAGGCTTCTGAACATAATCGCTTAATCATCACTGTCTGTCAAGGAGCACACCAACCTCCCCATTTTGGAGACTTGAAACTAGACCATGGTGTAACTTGGCCCGAAGTCCAAGATCACAAAGTGACCAACTACAGCAAGAAGAGGCTTACCATGCCCTCTGCTCCCAGCACAGACCTCTTCCCACTGCATTCTGGCAGCAGAACTGTCACCAACCTCAGTACCTGAACAATAAAAAGCCCTCTGCACAAAAGCAAACAAATCAGAATGTCCCGGGGGGGTGGGGGGGTGGAGTATTTTGTTCTGTTTCTCAGTCTCCTTTAAGTTCAGGCTGATCCACTTGCCTCAGCTGCCAAATGATTATAGGTATGAGCCACTGTGCCTCATTCCAATTTGGAGCTAATTTCCAATAGCTCCAAAGTCAATACGGTCACCTCTGGGATCCAGCCCCAGCTGACTCTCGACATCTCTACCATCCCGTCCCTGTCCACCTCCCCCACCTCCACTCCCACCCCCACCCCACTCCAACAGTTACATACAGTAACATACATATCCCTCACTGCCTACCAGGCCCCCTTTACGGCCTAGGCATGGTGAGCCCTTTCAGACCCACAACCTCAATTACTCCCAAGAGCTCCTCGATCCTCTCTCACATTATTAAGGAATGCTAAGCCTCATGATGCCACTGGCTCACAATGCTTCCTCTAGGAGACAACAGGAACAGATGCTGGCTTTCATTCAGAGTAAAGTAGCACATGTACAGCAGGTCAGGTGAAAGGAGGGAGCTCGAGGAACAGTGATGACTCAGTGGGTACTGCCCTTGTCACTTCTAAGAAGCCCTCTTCTGTGTCATTTCTGGTTTGGTGGCTTGTTCTATTTGCAGGCCAGGCGGAGGAGTAGGGAGTTTTTCCATACTAAACATCTGCTTTAAAATGTGCAGCTGAGAGCCAGGACTGTTGGCACAGACTGGTAAAACCAATTGCAATGGAGGCTGAGTTAGGAAGATCACAAGCTCAAGGGTTGCCTTAGGCAACTCAGTAAGGCCCTGTCTCAAAGTTTTCAAGACAGATAGACAGACAGACATATTGGAGATACAGCTCATGGGCAGAGTGCTTGCCACCTTATATGCCAAGGCCTTAACTTCAGTCCCTGGTGTTGCCCAAAAAGAGGAGGGAAAAGCTAGAATTAGAACAATCTTGCATTTGGTCAAAGCTCAGGGGCCATGTGGCAGCTCTGTGGCAGTACACACCCAAAGGCTCAACCTAACAGGCCACCATTGAAACTTACCTCCCAGGCCACTCTTCACTGGTCACATCTGTTTTTAAAATGTGCAGCTGCTAGCCAGGCCTGTTAGCACACTCCTTGGTGTCTCCGACTCTAAAACCCAGTTAGAATCAGTAAGGCCCCAGAGAACTTGCCCTCCAGCTAAAGGTCAGTGGCTGATCTGGTGTTTCACACCCGAGGGGACAGGACAACAGGCTTTTCCTCCACTGTGAGGACTAACAGTGTGTGGAGGGGTGGGTCTGTCAGAGTCCAAAATAGGACATGACACAATCTTTGCACCTCAAAACCTTGCCAGCAATAGCCGGCTTCCAGTTTTAGAGCAAGGTGACGTGACCAAACATTTTCCCACTAACCTCTAGGGGCTATCTACAGCAGACACTCCCATCCTCCGGGGAGCCAGACAGCAGGAGCCACTGGTGGGTACCCAAGTAGGCCAGGCCTTTCTGCCTCCCACTATAGATAAACAGCACAGGGCTTGGTGGCTCATGCCTTTGGTTCCAGCCCTTGGGAGACAGAAGCGGGCTACCCTGATCTATAGACACACACACACACACACACACACACACACACACACCGCCTCTTTCTACTTCCAGGAAATAGAATGAAGCAAAAACAGACACGGGCCCAGCCCAACAGAGGGCACCTACACTGACACCTGCCCACACCCCACACCTATTGTGCCCACAAGTTTTGTGCTGGGGAAAAGTCTTGCAATCTGCTAACTCATTATTCAGAACTGAGTGTGAAGTGGGACTACAGACTCACAAACTCACAGCTTCAAATATTTTCAGAAAGTAAAACTTTTCTTAAAAATCATATGAGCAAGCACTCACACACTGAGGCAGAAACTCTTGAGGCACTAAGGGGTCACAGGAAGACAGTGACTTCCAGTGGAGCATGGTGGCACTCCTGGTGGCACTCCTGCACCCCCTGTATTTCCAGCACTCAGGACACTAAGACAGGAGGATCACAAGCCTGGGGCTACGGAGAGCCAGTCTCAAAAGTAAGTAAGGCAGCTGTGTGGAGGAGGAAAAAACCCAGAGGTGATCTGACCCCAGCTTCATCATCCAGCTGTCTCAGATAGGACTTACATGGCCTGCCAACAGGCAGCACACAGTGCTCTGCCAACTATCAAGAGGAGCCAGCAGCTGTCTCCTGGCAGGAACAGCACTACTAGGTGGGTGACCTACAGGAGAATAAGTAAAGACCAGCCTCTGGCATGTTCCACCCACTCCCTATCTCCCCCATCTCCCCCAAGACAATTTATAGCCAAGTTCCAACAAATGTTCCCAGTCCTGCCCTGAGCAGCTGCAAGGTTGACAGATGTCCAAAATGCGCCACCAGTCAAGGGCAATGTGAACACAAGAAATGAGCCCAAGATAAAAAATAAATAAATAAATAAATAAATAAATAAGAAAGAGCGAGCTGGGCAAGCCAGGCATGGTACTGTTTGATTGTAATTCCAGCATCCAGGGGCTGAAGTAGAACAATCATGAGTTCAAGGCCAGCATGGGCTATGTAGTGAAACCAGGTCTCAAAAAAATAAATAGCTTAGCAGTGGTGGTGCCCACCTTTAACCCCAGTCCTTGGGAGGCAGAAGCAGGCAGATTTCTGTGAGTCTGAAGCCAGCCTGGTGGACAAGAGTTCCAGGACAGCCAAGGAAACAGGGAAATCCTTTCTCAACAAAGAAAAAAGAAAAAAGAAAACAAGAAAACAAAAACAAAAACAAAACAAAAACCCATAAAGCTATAGGTCTATATCAAGGGAAGTTGCAAAGCCTATAAGCACACCCCATTCAAACCCAGAGCCATGAACAAAAAGTAAACAAGACAAGGCTCAAGTGGGACACGAATAACTCAGGGCAGAGGCAGCTGGGCAGCACAATTAATAACTCTGACCCAAATAGAGACCATTTCTTCCAAACACACATGGCTCTTCCAACTGACTAGGTGGCAGGCCACAAGGGAAATTCCATTCACTGGCTACAGTGGAAACGATAAATAAACCCCCTAAAAGTCCCTTATTGCTTTATCAGCACATTTTACCATAAACAAATGACTGAAGCAGGTCGTATTCTGGCTCCCAGTTCATGACGGTCTGAGGTCAGGGTGACACAGGCGATGGTAGTTTCTAGTACATGTGGTATCACTCAGCAAGGTATGGGGATACACATGCGCCTGTGGTGTGTGTGTGTGTGTGTGTATATGTGTGTGTGGTCTCCCTCCTCCTATAAAGTCTCTGGGGCTCAGTCACAGGCTCCACCCTAGAGATACCTTCTAATCCTAATCCCCTCCCAAGAGGCCTCACCTCTCAACACCAATATGGGATTCAATGTCTACCTGTTAATCCCTCACGATGGGGATTTAAAGTTCAATAACGAAGCTTTGGGGACCTCAACCTACATCTAAAGTTCATCCCCTGGTAGACTGTACATTTCAGTGGGTCCAGGAAGGTTAAAACTAGAAAATAGAAACAGAAAGTTAAACTCGTCAGAGTGCTGTGGGACTCGGGAAGACACATGGCTTTAAATGGATTTCAAATTTTATTATTTCACATGTATGTGTGCATGCTTGAGTGTATATGTATTATGTGCAGGTACCACACAGGAGTTTGCCTGTTATGAATACTGGGCACCAAACCCACATCCTCTGCACAGTAGCAGGCACTCTTAAGTAGCTTCTTCCAGAACCTAAAGACATTCCTTAATATAATGTAAATTAATTTTAAAGATTTAACCTTTCAATTAAACTAAACTCAGAAAAATTAGAAGCCAGTAACTGGGTATTAATAAAATAGAAAAAAGGTGACAACAGTATATGAATCAGAATACTAGTTCTTCTGAATTGACTAAAATGTAAACAAGCTCTTGATAAAGGCCCACAGGTTAATGTCAAGAAATTTTTAGGAACTGAAAAGATGGCTCAGCAGTTAAGAGCATTGTCTTAGTGTTTTATTGCTGTGAAGAGACACCATAGCAACTCTTAGAGGAAAACATTTAATTAATTGAGGCTGGCTTACTTACAGTTCAGAGGTTTAGTCCAGTATTGTCACACTGGGAAGCATGGTGGCAGGCAGGCAGACATGGTGCTGGAGAGGTAGCTCAGAGTTCTACATTTGATCCAAAAGCAGCAAATAGAAAATGAGACACACTAGGCCTGGCTTGAGCTCTGGGACCTCAAAGCCCAGGCCCAGTGACACCGTTCCTACAATAACACCATACCTACCCAACAAGACCACACCTATGAGCCTATGGAGCCATTTCCACTCAGATCACCACAGGTCTAAAGGACCCTGGTTCTATCACCAGCACACATGGTGGCTCACAACTGTTTGTAACTCCAGTCCCAGGGGATCCAACACCCTTTTCTGAGGCCTACAATGACATTAAACACGTATGGTGCATAGACACATATGCAGACAAGATGCCCATACACATAAACAATGTTAACATAAGGGCAAAAAAAGCAGAAAGCCAGGCGTGATGGCAGAAAACGCTGACCACCAGCACTTGAAAGCTAAAGATAGTGGATCTCAAGTTGGCCAGCCTGGGCTAGACAGCAGACTCTACCTCTAATTAAGTTAACTTTTATAGAAATTTTGAGGATGGGAAGATGCCTTTGCCAGTCAAAGCACTTGACCTGAACATAAGTTGCAGCTCTAGAGCCCATGTTAAAAAGCCAACAGCACATACTGACAACCCCACAGATGGACGAGGTTGGAAGTGGAGAAGGCAGGAAGATCCCTGGAAGCTCAGAGCCAGCTAGCCTGAGTAAGGTGTCAAATGTTTGTGACTCCAGAACTCCAGAGATTGAGACAGGGGAATTCCGAGTTAAACCCTTGCTACTCTGCACAGGAGACCCTGCCTCAACATAGATAGATAGACAGACAGATGATAGATTGATAGATAGATGATAGATGGATATATAGATAGAAAGAAATTGATGCCATGTGCACATTCCTCCTCCTATTTTTTACCCCTCTTCCCCCAAAGTACCAGATTACTAGAACATTACTGCTAAGTTCTACAAAAATATATAGACAAGAAAATGTCTAGTTCATACAAAAATTGATCCCAATGCATAAAAAAAGTTGTCTGATTCCACAAAACTGTCATATTCATGATGCTGATGCAGTTAAAAAAAAAAAAATTACAGCCTGTCACTTTAAAACTCAGCTGCCAGGGCTGGAGAGATGACTCAGTGGTTAAGAGCGCTGGCCACTCTTCTAAAGGGCCCCAGCTAAATCCCAGCATGCACATGGCAGCTCACAACTATCCATAACTCCATCTTCAGACATACATGCAGGCAAAACACCAATGCACAGAAAATAAAAATAAAATCATTTAAAAAAAAAAAACCCTCAGCATCCATGATGGTAAATAAAATGACGTGTTCAGGGGGAAATGAACCTTCTCTGTCTCCTCACAAAAAATGTAACCAAAGATCCTAGAATTAAACAATAAGGAAAGCTGTGTCCTTGGGGTACCCAGTGATTCCCAAAGAGGAAAGATTTTGTATGGCTGGAGGCTCATCTGAAATGTCTGAGGACATTTTCCTTTGTGTCATCTAGGCAAGGGCATGTGGTAAAGAGCCTTGTCACCTGCTGGGTTCGGGCTGGGACCATTGCCTAACACCCAGCCATGCACAGGAAGGCTACTCCAGTGGTGAAATGCTGCCACAGCTATAGTTTCTTAGGCTCTGTGGCTTGAATGAGAATGGCCCCCATAGGTTCCCATATTTAAACACTTGGTCCCCAGTTGGTTGTGACATCTGGGGAGGCTTAGAGGAAGTATGGCAGACTTTGATTAGGTAAAGCTGCCACTTGCTGCCATGCTGACCCAGCCAAGATCTCTTCGCTATCGATGGTCTTGGCCATGGTATTTCAGCCCAGCAACAGAGAGGGAAGGGAGACAGGGAGGAAAACTATCAAAGGGCTTGACCCTGAACACCTGATAAACTCCTGAGTTTCCATAAGTACATGATAAAAACAACTGCCAAGGGGTCAAAGGGCAAATTAGTATTTACAAAAAAGCCCTACTAAGTCCATCTAATAAACAAATCGGTGACGATACCAACGTCAGTAAGTATAGCAATAAACACAGGGCCAGTTCTCCTGTTTACACCATGAGCCTGTGAGGGCAGCTCTTCATCCTCCATCCAAGACCAATGGGTGCAGCATAATAGAAAGATCTCACTAGCTGAAACAAGTCCAAGATAATGTCAGTAACCTGCTAAGTGATGGACCACTGTAGGCCCCTGCACCCAGCTCTGGACATTGCTGAAATCTCTGCACAGCACAGTATGCTCCGTGTGCCAAGCTCAGAAGAGAGGAGATGGGGCTAAGGATGGACTTTGTGGCAGACTGCTTGCTTAGCATGCACGCAAGACCACATTACACGCCCAGCGACCCCCAAAACTTTAAAAAAAAAAAAAAAAAAGACATCCAGATTGTTTTTGGAATTTCATTTTCTAAAACTCCTTCGATACATGGCACACTGAGAAAAGACAGAAGAAGCCTAAGGAGCTGTTCATTTCCTGGAATTTTTTTAAGATGCTAGGTTTGGTTGGTTGCTTGCTTTGGTTTGGTTTTGGTTTTGACTCACTCTATAGACCAGGCTGGCCTCAAACTCACAGACCTCTATCTTACTGCGTCTGCCTCTCAAGCGCTGGGATTGAGGGCCTGCGCTACAGCCACCTGGCTTAGGTGCTGTTTTAAGAACTGAGAGACGGCAAAGGCAGGAGAACCAGGAGTTCAAGGTCGGGGTGAGGGCCTGTGAGAGCCTGGCAAAAAAGAAAGCAGAAACCATATTGGAGCCGTAACTAACAATCCTATGCTAACACACACTTTTATGGTTAAAGAAAATACATGAACACAAACGGAGGTGATCCAGGCTAACATGTGGCCCAAATTAGACATATAAGCATTATTCTTTGGGAAGAGTTGCAGAAGGAAAAAAAAAAAATCTCTAGAGATAGCAACTAAACCGACTGCAACTCCCAGCTGGCTTCATTATTCTCGTGTCCTCAAGATAATAAAACTCTCCAGCATTCACACCCAAACAATTTGGAGAAAACTTGTCCTGTATAAATTTCAAAGTAGTTAGCCACCAGACCAAGCATTTTATAATCAGTTCCAGCTGTTAAGCCTTCCCCAAAGAACACTGTAAACACCTAAATCAAGGGTGGAGATATGCATTTTACATACGTAACATGGCATTCATCAAAGTGTAAAGTAGTAAGTTGAACCACTGAACAACTAGCCAAGAGCAGTAATGTGTGCAGTCCATTCTGAGGGCCCTGCATACCTGGCCACAGCCTCCTCCCTCCCTGAGTAGGGCCCTCTCTTGTTCTAAATTATCCTGCCCCACCGACCTACACATGTCCCCTACCCCTACCTTCTCCAGGCCAGTGCCACCACCAGCAGGCTCATCAGCCTAATGAAGTTTTCTCTATACCAGTACCCCACATCCTTCAAGACCCCTGAGTAACTTCTTCCACAGCACACTTCCCTCCAAACATTTGACAAATTTCTATTATCAGCCAGGCCTAGTAGTTCCTGAAATCCTGGCTACAACGAGGACTAGGGCAGGATGATGGCAAATTCAAGACCAGTCTGGGCTTGGCAAGCCTTTGTCTCAGAACAAAAGATAAAAGAAGAGATGGCTATCAGATAAAGCACTTCCCTACCATGCCTGAGGACCCAGAGTTGGTTGGTGCCCAGTAGCAGTGTGTATGCATCTGTGTGTGTGTACATCTCTCCAGTCTCTAGCAGGTTATGTACGGTGTTGTTCCAGCAACCTGTACTGCCTCTGCTGTGTCTACTGTACACACACATTTCACAGAGCAGGCCTCTCCACTGTGCAAATATCCTGAGACCTGCTGCTGAAATGGTCCCTTCACTTGGGTTCATTCACCCCTCCCCAAAGCCAGATTCAGTAGGAACTGCACCCCTATCCCAGTGGTCAGGGCCTTAGTGCATCTCAAAGCTCTGCACCAACTAGACACCCTAGAAATAGGTCAGGACTTCCCTCCTGCTCCCTGAAAATCATCCTCTCTTCAGAGAGGCTGTTCTCCTCCAAGTCTAAGAACCAACTGCCCAGGTTTAAGATGATGCCTGGGCAGGCCAATACCTTTACAGGAATAATTTCCAGTAGTGCTCTGGGCACCAAACCACACCACATCCATCTGGGTGTTTTTTTTTTTTTAAAAAAAAAACTGGGAAAATGTAGTCCCTGTTTCAGTTGGCTTACTAACCCCTGGAATACGGTCCTCGACACATAAGGAACTGCCTCCATGTGACCAGGTGCCAAAAACAAACACAAGGGCACCAACTACAGGAGTCTACTGTTCACTCAGGAGACCCAAGGGGGCTATTTACAGCCATGGAGCCTGGAGAGAGAGCGGGTGGATAGGCAGCCAAACACACCATGCTCCCTTGATACTTCTGGGTGTTAGCTTGGATTTAGAAAGAATCGCTAACCTCCTTGTGTATGCGCTGACCCTAAGGAACTTGAAGGTAAAGTTATCTAGCAGTACTCAGTAACTGCCACATTCCAAGGAAGAGGCTGAAAACATGTGGAAGAGACTCCAAAGGGCTGGGAGTAGAGCTCTGAAGAAACCAGTTGCCTACAAAAACTAAACAGGATCATACATGACGAACTATACTCTGCAGGTACTAAGTATGCAGGTACTAAGTATGAATGAGACACTCAAAATGTTTCCAATCAAGTTTCTATATACAAACAGAGCATAATTACAGGCAGGGGACAGGTGAGAAGGACTGGGAAGTTCAGTATTCCTGAGGCAATCTAGAGGAACAACCTCAGAGACAGTCAGAAGCTGCAGAGGACACCCTTCACACAACTTTCGACCCTCTGATACAAAGGCCATTCCACAAGGTAAGTACCAGTATCCCCCCTGGAGACGAGGTGAAAGAGGACAAGTTCAAGACAATGAGATGACCACGCACAAGATGACACATACAAGCCCTGAGACTCCATGTCTCTCAGATCTCCTCGACAACTTTTACCCTACTAAGATGTAAACTCTAAACTGGGTGGGATTAAAGTGCCGCCTTTAACCCTGGCACTTGGGAGGCGCAAGAAGACAGATCTCTGGGTTCAAGGGCAATCTGGGCTACAGAATGAGTTCAAGGACAGCCAGGGTGACCAGGGTGACATGGAAGAACCCTATCTCCCTTCCTTCTCACCAAAAAGAAAAGAAACAAAAACCCTAACTAACTAACTCTAGGAGGCTAGGCAGATGGTTCAGCAGTTAAGAGCACTTGCATAGGACCCATTCTCAATACCCAGCACTCACATGGAGCCTCACAGCCATTTGTAACTCCAGTTCCAGGTAATCTGATACCTTTGTCTAGCCTCCAAGGACACCATGAAGGTATGTGGCCAACAGACATACATGAAAACAAAATACTCATACACATAGAATAAAAATATTTTCTTAAAAATGTTTTCAAAGAAATTAATTCTAGAGAGATGAACTTGGGAGGGGGAAGGGGAGGTTCGGATTCTTAGCATCCACACAGAGTGCTCACAACCTGTAACTCCAGCTCCAAGGACCTTCTTCTGGCCTCCGCATGGCAGACACAATGGGCACGAAAGCACACACACACCACTTTAAAAATAAGTGTAAAAAAAAAAAAAAAAGAATGCTTAGGTGAGGTCTGTGATAGAGCACTTGCTTAGCATGCCTGGGCCCTAGGTTGGATCCCCTGTACCAACCCGGTCATCAAAAGAAACAAATTCCAGTTATCTAGCAAGATCAGGACTTCCAGAGCACTAGACCAGCTTGGTCACAGCAGTCCTAACTCCGAAATGTTCTGTTCTAAATGTCCCCCTGGGCCTGCTACTGTTTAAGGGGCACCCTTCCTCCATATCATGAAGTTACTGGGGCAGCAATTTATCTTTGGGCTGCTAATTGGTCTATAAACTGCAGTGCAGTAATCTCTCCCTCCAAACACTCTACAAAATGAGAAATCGAATTCTGGTCAGCTCATTCTCCTTACAATAACAAGTCCCACAAATTATTTACTCCAGGTGAGAACAAAACTCACTGATACAAAGGACTGTAGCCTATAACTACCAATAGAAACATGAGGTTCTGCTCAGAAGGTAGGCTCGGCTTCATTTCGTTCTGACTCACTTATGAAAGTCAAGGGTAGAGCTGGCTTCAAGATTTTCTTCCCGCTTCCTTCTTATCAAAGTTTTAAAAACAAGAAAAGATTTTATTTCCCTTCACCCTAAAGAGCCCAGAAGAGGCCAGTCTACAAACTAATGGTATTGGAAGTTCCCTAGGCCCACGAGTCTGTGTCCAACACCAACAAACTTCGACAGGACTGGAGATTATACAACCTTGGATCCCAGAGCAGAAGACTCCATTAGAATAATCTACTCTGGAGACAATGACATCATGTGAGCAACCACACAGGAAGCTAACTGGGAGAGGTGAAGGGTAAAGTCTTGAAAGCCAACACTGATGACCACCTCTCAACCCTCATCAAAAGAAGAAAAAGCGTCACCCACTGACAAATGGCTACTTTAAATAAGGAAAACTGAGAATTGCCATAGAAGGGGTCAGTCTGCAACTGAAACCACCACTACCCAACTCCAAGACCACAGCGTGGGCTCGCACTCCCTGGAGACGCTGCACACTAGAGGGGACACCTCTGAAGCCCCGCGGCTGGAACTTGAATGGAAATGTGCAGCGGGACAAAAGCCCAGCTGTAGCTCTGCCCCCTGCAACTTCCGACAGACACACCGGGCCCCGGGAGTCGCACAAAGCCGCCCGACTTATGACAGCCACAAGTGGCTGGGCACGGGGGGCTCCGTGGGCCAGCGCCACGGCGGCGCGTCCTCCTGCGCCGCCGTGGCCACCACGCGGGCAACTTT
The DNA here is from genome assembly GCA_019843965.1 of Rhynchomys soricoides. Lineage (NCBI taxonomy): Eukaryota > Metazoa > Chordata > Mammalia > Rodentia > Muridae > Rhynchomys > Rhynchomys soricoides. The sequence goes on along the minus strand of JADRCH010000730.1, from coordinate 154,891 downwards.
CCGGCAGGGGCGGGGCGGGGCGGAGGTCTGCGTGTCCCCGGGGCCCCGCGCCCACCACGCAGGACACCCACCTGCACAGGGTGTCCAAGTCGACGGCCTGGGCCTGCGCGGAGCCCGCGGCCGCCACGAGCAGCAGCAGCAGGAGCAAGAGCGGCAGCAGGAGAGCGACGCGCGGCCCGGAGGGCACCGGTCCGGGCAGAACGGCCCGCATCGCGTGTGGCGTGGGGCTCACGGAGGCTGGCTGTTCGGAGCCGCGCCTGGGACACGGTCGCGCCGCAACAGAGGAGTCGAAGCTGCAACGGGAGCTGGAGGGAGAAAGAGGAGAGAGCTGGAGCCAGGGGGGAGTGCGATGAGGAGGCGCTCCGTGGCCGGCCCCAATGCGTCACGTGACTGGAGTCGGCCCGCCCCCGCCCCGCCTCCTGCTCACGTGACGTCCTCGTTCAGGTGCACTCCGCCCAGTACCGGGTCACATGAGCATCGCACGCGCGCGGGACAGGAAGTGTTGCGAGCCGGGCACGAGCGCCAGGTACCTACTCGAGGCCTGGCAACCCCAAGGTTTGCTCACGCGCGGCGAGGGGTGACGTCTCAGAGCCAGACCTCAGTTTCCCCGTTCAGCACCCTGGTTGCGTCTGCGCTTGAGAGCTTCCTAACTCTCTCTTCTTCAACCGAGACCAGTACGGTGGCCGAGACGGAGTTAGGTGGAAAGACCCAGGTTGATGCTTAGTGTTACAAGTCGATACAGAGTTAACAGGTCAGTTTTTCTAGAATCCTGCGTGGGAGTTTCCGACTCATGCCCCGGAGGGCCTCACAGGAGCTCTGTGGAAATGTGATTTCCCAAGCTGGGCTTTCTACAGCAAGTCAGGCGACCGTGATGGACTAATATGCTGTGTGCTGAAAAACCAAAGTGTAACAAGCAAATGACACACACACACACACAAAGCTTTTGGTGTGAGACTGCTTCTATGTAGCTCAGGCAGGACTAGAGTTCGGATCTTTCCACTTAAGCCTACCGAGTGCTGGGTTTAGAAGCGTGTACCACCTCCTCTGTTAACAAAGTTGTATTATTCTGTAAACATATATGCAGCATCCATATTATGTACAATAAATACAGAGCTTAGGAAATGGCTCAGACTGTAATGTGCATGAGCATGAGGGCCTGAGCTCAAGCCCAGCACCCATATATTAAAGTCTGTAGTAACAAACCCCTAGAACACCCGTGGGGAAGCAGAGATGAGGGGATCTCCGATGTGTGCTGGCCAGCCAGTCTAGCCTGAATCTAGGCAGGGCCAGGTACTGTCTCGGAGAGATGGAAAGGTAAACAGAACCTAGTCCTCTGGCCTCCAGGAGAGCTTGCAAGCATACACAGAGGAAAAAGTAAGGTAAATCTACAGGGTGTGGTAGCATACACCTTTAATCCCTGTAGTTCGAAAGCTGTTAGATCAAGACTAGTCATTGCTGCATAATGAGCCAATGAAGAAAGAATGAGCCTAACTCAAAAAAGAAAAGAAAGGAAGAAAGAAAGATTCTCTACTGTATAGCCCAGAGCTCCCTGGATATTTACTGTTATTATCAAGAAATCAAGAAGAGGTCACTAGACTGTGACACCAGAGTTGATCAACTGTTCTTGCTAGCTAGACAGATGTTCCAGTCCTTCACTACATGTGTACCCCTCCAGGAGCTGCTGCTGGAAAGAGGATGACCTGCCCCTGATGAAGAAGGACCAATTGTGGGCCAGGGGTACAGGAGTAGTCCCCTGATAGAAGCTGGAGTTCATGTTTGCCTTCTCTAATGTTATAACCAATGCAAGCAAGAGTTGTCGATGAAAACCGTTAAATGAAGAGTTAACTATGAACCAGATTGTCAACTTCCACTCCAAGTATCACCCGCAAATACATTTTCTTTGGATGACATGGAAACAGAGCACCCCATAAACCAAGCCCTTGATGAAGTCTTGTGTCCCCAGGTGGTGGCATTATTGAGAGGTGGTTGGGTCATGAAGACTGTGACCTAATCAATGAAGTAATCCATTCATGGGTTCATGATCTAATGATGTCCCTAGTTAGCTTCAGCTCTCAATGTGACACAGCCCAGAGCTGTCTGAGGCAGTCTTGATTTGGGGGTTGCCTCTAACAGATGGCCCGGTTGGCATATCTGTGGAGCATTTTCTTGATAAAAAATTGATAGACAAAGGCACAGCCCACTGTGAGCAGTACCATCCCCTAGGTAAGGATTTCTGGACTATAAGAAAGCAAGCTAGGCAGAAGTTAGAGAGAGCAAGCTGGTAAGCAGCATTCTTCAGTGGTCTCTGCTTCAGTTCCTGTCTCAGTACCGCATTGAGTTCCTGTCTTGATTTTTCTCAGTGATGGATTGTGAACCATGGCATGTAAGCCATTGTAACCCTTTCCTCCCCAAGTTGCTTCTGGTCAGAATGTTCCATGGCAGCTGGTATCACAAATTTTGGGAGGGAAAAAAAAAAACCTCATTATCTGCTTCTTGGAGTGATGCCATGAAAATTTCAATGAAGCTGAGTTTTAAAGCACAGAGTCACCTCACGGGTACAAAATGAATGTGTCAAAAAGTATTCCTTAAGTGATTAAAGTAAGAACTGAGAACATGTTAAAACTGACTCAAAGGGAATTTTTAAAAAAATCTAATATGGAAAAGGGAAAATTGGGAATGCAGAGGAGAAAGTATCCAATAGATGAAGAGTTGGTTAAAAAAATCAAATAGTTATCTGATGCAGACACAACTTTTAATTTCTCAAGTTAAACAATCGAATAGATTACCGCCAATATTCTACAACTTACAGAGTTGTAAAGTACCTCATGACAATGAAAAGCACAGATGCTGTAGATTCAAAGTTGGTCCCCTTTTCTTACCATAGTTTCAGTTTTCCATAGACCATGACATATTAAAAATAATAAACATAAAGTTCCAGAATTAATAATCCATAAGCTTTCAATAACTTATTAATGTATTATTATCATTGCTATAGCGTATGGGTATGTTGTGCTTTTATTGTCCCTGTTTTATGAAATAAACTCGGGGGCTGGAGAGTGAGCTAATGGTTGAAAAGCACCTATGCTTGCAGGTTCAGTTCCCAGTAGCCACAGCAAGTGGCTCACAATCACCTGTAACTCCAGTTTCAGGGTATCTAATGCCTCTCCTGGCCTCTGTGGGAACCAGGCACACATACGGTACACAAACATTCATACACATAAAATTAATTTTTTTAAAAAAGTCTTTATAAACTGTCATAAGTATGTATTGGTAGAAAACACACACAAACACATGCACAGCACACACAAACAGTTGTTTCATGCAAGCACTAGGGTTTGCAATATAGCCCATGAAAATAAGAGAGACTTGAAAATCCAAAAGGATTTATTAAACAATACCTAGATTTCCATTGAAGCATTCTCTCTCTCTCTCTCTCTCTCTCTCTCTCTCTCTGTCTCTCTGTCTCTCTCTCTCTCACACACACACACACACACACACACACACACACACGTTTGTGTGTGGGGGTCTAAAGATAGAACCCAAGGCCTTGGCTCTTGCTAGGCAAGAACTTTAATAAACACTACCTTTATATCCCCAGCCCTACCCAGAAATATTTTGATCTATTCCATCTTTCACAGTGTTCTGTACAAGGTGTACTATGACTTGTATGGCATCCTAACCAAGAAGTTCATCTTAACTTCTTGAACAAATCTAGAACAAATACAAATAGTAAAGCATTATTGACAAAAACTGAATAGAAGGATTCCAAGCTGTCAATGCTCTGAAAACCACCACCCTCCCTCAAAAGTGTGACACTGTCCTAGAGCAGTGGATCATGCTATAGCCTGTGGATCTGATCAGGCCACACAACTATTTTGTAAATATATTTATTGGGATATAGCCATCCCCATTGCTTATGTGTTGGGCTGGCTGATTTTGCCTACAATAGCAGAGATAATAGAAGCCATGGCTTGAAGAGCCTGAAGTATCTACATTTAACCATGACCTGCACCAGAAAACTCATCCAACACCTCTTGTAGGTTACCATTTCCCACAAGTGCTGTCTTTAAACCAGCAGTTTGGGTCTCATTTGCCAGCCTGTTAGAACCCTCAGTTCAAGAGGATTAGAGAGATACCTCAGTTGTTCAGAATGCTTCATGTCTTTGCAGAGGACCTGAGTTGGGTTCCCAGCACCCAGGTTGAGTGGCTTGCAACCACCTATATAACTCCAGCTCCAGGAGATGGCGCCCTCTTTCAGATGCTGCTGGCAGCTTTGCGTACATGTGCACAGACACACAAACATATTCACATAATTTTTTAAATGGTTGGTTTTTTGTTTGTGGTTTGGTTGGTTTTTGGTTGTTTGTTTGTTTTTTGGAAACAGATTTACACTATGAAGCTCTAACTGGCCTGTAACCCACTATGTGATCCAGGCTTATTTTGAACTCAGAGAGATCCTCCAGCCTTTGCCTCCCAAATGCTGGAATTAAAGGTGTGTAGCACTGCACCTAGCCCAAAACTAAGTATTTTCTTGAAAAAGAAGAAAACACTAATTTAAGCAAGTACTTGTAATTCCAGCATTCCTCAGGCAGCAGGATCAAGAGTTCAAATCCAGTACGGGATATGTAGCAAGACCCTGTCTAAAAACTCTGGAGATGAGTCCAGAAATTATTCTAGGCTAGAGACTGAACCCAAGGCCTAGTATATGCTGAGTACACAAACTCCCATTGATTCATGCTGCCAGATTCTCTCATAGCCCAGATTCACCCTGAACTCACTGTGTAGCAGGCATGGCTTTGGCCCTGAATGCTGTATCCTATTTCCACATCCCAAGTGCTGGGAATACAGGTGACATCACACCTGGCTCCAGGAAACTTGCACACAGGAAAATTTAAAAATGACTGTTGGAGATTAAAGGAGACTAAAGAAATGAAACAGTAAAAGACAGTGCAGGGTCCTCACTTGGAGCTTAGAACCAAAATGGAAACATTCTAGTATAATTTGCTGTGCATAGTAATTCCAGCTCTGGAGCAAGCAGGAGGATCAGACATTTAAAATCATCTTTAGCTACCTAGCATATTCCAGGCCAGCCTGCACTATATGAGACCCGATATTTAAAATTACAAGAATTTTTAAAAAGCAAAGTAAACCAAAAAATCATCAGAAACATACATATGGTAGCACATCACTATAACCCAAACACTTGGGAGGCACAGGCTGGCAGGTCTGAGCTTGAGGCTGAGCTGACCTGCAGAGTGAATTCCAGGACAGGACAGACTGGACTGCACAGAGAAACTCTTTATCTCAAAACTAAAAAAAAGAAATAAAAGAAATGCTATCTCTCAGAAGTCTAGAAGATGTACACAAGATTCTCTTTGATGGCTTAAACTATGTCCCTTTGTAGCTATGTAAGAGCCCTAAGCCTTCGCTGCAGAATGTGTGTGTATTTGAAAGTAGAGTCAGGGTTGGATTCCAAGGCAATATACTGGAATTGGCTCGTCAGTCAATATGCGAGTGTTTTGTAAGAAGTAGGAAAGAAACAGACACAATGAGAACAACTGGAGGATGTCACTCAAGGGGAGGGGTGACACCTCTGCAAACCAAAGGACTGCCTCAGATCACTGGTAACACAAGAAACTTAGAGAACGGCAGCCTGGGACCAAAATCTCCCAAACCTAAGCAAGAGCCAGAGCCTGCCACCACCTTCATTTTGGACTTCTGGCCTCCAAACCCTGAGGAAATACTTAGTAGAAATACCTCCCCTCCCTCAGTAGTATTTTGCTTGCCCTCAGTGCCCTAGGGCACAGACAGGCTCAGAATCCAGGTGGTTCAACCACTGTATCATTATGCTGGCTGATCTTTTTGTCCCTGCTATCTTGGCCTGATGCTAGAACCACAGCTCAAGTGGCAGATCACCCCTGTTTCCTGTGGGGTGCAGTAGTAGGGCAGGCAAAGCTAACCCTTGCCTTTGTGGAGCACTAAAACCCCAAGCTGTCAAACTGACAGTGTCCAGAGTACCTTGTGAATCTCAGATAGAGGCTTAAAGAAACTTCCAGACACTTTCCAGCACACACAGGAAAAACCTGATTGTGTGAAGAGTCTGGAAGTACTTTTCCATTCCTCTGACTGTCCCTTGCCTTTAGTGATAAATGAACTGTTTTTTTTTTTTTTTTTTCAAAACTCAACTGGAGATCCGATGGCCTAGCTCAGTGGTACAATACTTGCCTAGCATGTGTAAGGCTCTGGGTTCAATGCCCAGCTTTGAAAAAAAATTATGTGATAGATAATATTTCAGTAATGCTAGTGTCTGGGGTGAGATACTGGTATTTTAGCTATGCAGAAAAAAATGGTTGTGTTCTTAGGAAATACACACTGAGTATGAGGGTTCTCAATGTTAGCAACTTTCGAATGCTTTGGGAAATAGACAGAAAGCAAATCTTAAAAATGTTTAAGAGCTCATCGTAGGTGAAACAGTTATTGGTGACCTTGTACAGTGGTGTAACCTTTTCTGAAGCTTTGACTTTTTTTTTTTTTCAAAATGAGAAGTTGAGAACAAGAATGAAAAAAAAATCTCAGATAGCTTTGGAGATGAGCCCAGGAGAGCAGGTTGAAAATACAGAGAAAGGACATTGAAGGCAATTGAAAGTCACAGGCAAAACAAGTCACGAAAGACCTGTCTTTTATACAAGACCTTTAGCTTGAGAGAAGTCATGTGGGAATAGACAGAAACTATTTTGGGCTGAAAATTGTGCTAGATCCTGAGCTTATAAAGCATAATCCTTTCTCAAGCCGATCAGGTTCAGATGATAGTTCATTTAATATAAATTTGGGGGAAATATCTTCTGGCCATTCTTAGAGGCTCTAGTTCTTTATGAAAGGTGAATTTATTAGCCATAAAGTGGAAATGCTGGCAGACGACAGCAGTACACGCTGAGGCTCACTCTAAGTCAAAGCCACTCTGATACTACCTCTGCTCCTTACAGTGGCTCAGTGGCCTAGGTCCTTTTGTTCTCATTTATGTGGCATGAACAGCTCAGACTCAAAGAAGTGCAGACAAAACAGACAAAAACAGACAGTCCTCTGCAGCTCACCTATTGCCCCTTCTCAGAGAGACGCAGAAGTTCTTTAGCTGAATCTATGCACACACCCTTAATCCTAGAACTCTGAAGGCAGGGGCATTCAGATCTCCGAGAGTTCAAGGCCAGCCTGGTGTACGTATCAAGATTCAGGCTTGCCAGATCAACAAAGTCACACCCTCTCGGAAAACAAGAAAAAAGAAAGTTGAAGTGGAAGCTAATAGTTTCTTTGGAAAGTTGTGTCAAATGATGGTTTGCTGAGACAAACACGTGAATGTTTTCCTGAAGCAGACACGGGTGAGAGGATGTTTGGATACAGCAAACACGTGAAAGAACAGTTGGTGAAGGAGTAGAAATATGACTCCACAGACAGAGGGAGATGAGCCCTGAGCATTGGTTTGGTTTGCTCTGCCTCCCTATTCTTCACTGAAGACACTCGTGTATTGGTTCGCCTTACATAGTGTTGTTGAGCTCAACTTGTGATAACACCACCATTGAGACAAACTGGCCTAAGAACTGCCGTGAGGTTCCTGCAGCGGCTTGCTGCTTCTGAGCCCTCACCTTAGGCCGGTTGACCAGCCTAGCAGTTTCTTCAGGATTGAACTACAGCTGCCTGGTGTCTGCTTACTAAAAGAACTGGACTGTAGCAGCTGGTTTGTGCCTGGGGTCTGCCTGCCTAGAGGACTGGTCTGCAGCTGCTGAATCGTATCTGGTGTTTGCTACAGAACTGAACTGCTGCCAAAGAAGATTGAGTTCACCTCCAAAGAACTATTCCTGACCAGGTCCACTTCCCCCATCCTGATAACTTTTCTCTTCCACTACCTCTGCTGATGGTGGGCTAGAGGAGAGGTTGAACCCTTATTAAAAGTAGGTTGCAAAACATTTATGCCTACAGAAAGCTGAGAGAGACTCAGAGCCAAGAGAGAAATGGTCACTGTGATACAGACCCATCTGTTGCAGGATTGACTAAAAGCTGCTTCATTCAAAGGATCAAGGTTAGCCTGGTATTGTAGGCACTCCTATAATCTGAGTCCCTGAACTCCCAAGGCTGAGGCAGGAGGACTGCTTTGAGTTCAAGGTCATCTTGTGCTTACAGTGAGTTCCAGACCAAACTATGGCTATGGTGTGAAACTCTGTCTCTAAACAATAAATAGATGTGATGGCCCATGCCTCTAATCCCAGGAGGGAGGTGGAAGCAGGAGGCTCCGAAGTTCAAGATTCTCCTTTGGTATACAGTGAGTCAGAAGCCAGCCTGGACTATGTGAGACCCTGCCTTTGAACAGAGGGAGGCAGGGAGCTGGGTATGGTGGCGCATGCCTTTAATCCCAGCACTTAGGAGCCAGAGGCAGGCAGATCTCTGAGTTTGAGACTAACCTGGACTACACAGAGAGTGGAGCCACACAGTGAGAAACTGTCTCAAAGTATAAGAGTGTGTGTGTGTGTGTGTGTGTGTATACACTCCATGGTGTACTTATGGAGGTCAGAGAACAACTTTACTGTGGATTCCTCACGTCAAGTTATACGGCTTTTATTGGCTTATGCATTCTGTCAGCCCAAAATGGTCAGAATTTGTAGTGAGAATGTTGGTTTCATTAAAAACCCAGTTATGGTACGTGAATATGTTTTTGTTTTATGCCAGGTGTGGGCTACTTCAGACTGTCCACAGATGCTGAAGTGCTCTAGGAGAGGCATGATTTTTGCCAGCTGGAGATAGTTTGTTTGGAATTCTGGGGACTCTTGAGAGGGCATCAATGCCAGAGCCCCTAGAGGGCCTGTGGTGGCTGTCGCTCCTCTGCTACATTAGCCGTTTTACTGGATTGCTGGTTGGAGATATTCTGACAATGGAGATTGGACTTGCCCCTAGAAACCCAAGGCCCCTAGTCAGCAGGAAGTAGTCTAAAGAGGTCCACACCTTCTCCTCTAGTCTTTCTAGTCTACCTAGTCTTTGGGGATTGAAAGGGATTGGGGTGGAATAAGGGTTGGAAGGATGACAAATACTAGAATTCAATAAAGTAGCCCAAGGATCACGCTAACAAGAATTAATATGACAATATGTATGCTGGATAGTTTTTTTATTTTTGTCAACTTGACACAAGCTAGAATCATCTGAAAGAAGGAACCTCAACTGAAGAAAAGGACTCAATAAGATTCCACTGTAAGGCATTGTCTTAAAGAGTGATTGATGGGGGAGGGCCCAGCTGATTGTGGGTGGTGCTTGTAGTCCTGGGTTCTATAAGAAAGCAGGCTGAACAAGCCATGGGAAGCAAGCCAGTAAGCAGCACCCCTCCATGGCCTCTGCATCAGCTCCTATCTCCAGGTCCCTGCCCTGTTTGAATTCTTGTCTTGAGTTTCTGTCCTGATTGCCTTCAGTGATGAACAGTAATGTGGAGGTGTAAGCCAAATTAACCCTTTCCTCCACGGCTTGCTTTTTGATCATGGTGTTTTGTTTCACTGCAGCAATGGAAATTGTAATTACATTACCAGGTGTGGTGGCTCACACTTGTAACCCCAACATTTGGGGAGCTGAGTTGACTGAATCATGTTCCCAGGCTAACCTGAACTTCATAGCTCTAGGCCAATGAAGGACACAAAGTGAGAGCCTTTCTCAAGGGGGGAAATGTAACAAAAGAGAGAGCCAACAGCCTTTTCTCCTCAATAGCATGGTTTCCAGTTGGTGAAAATCTGGTTAGGACTAGAATCCTGGCCTATAGCATGGAGCGAAGAGAGGCATGGGCAGGTGGAGCTTGCTGTCTTCCTGAAGGCTCTTTGTCCCCTTCTGGCCAGCAAGGATATCTCCAGATTAAGGGCATGAGGTCCTTGCTTTACCACCATGCTTACAACCAGAGCCAATACCATCAACCTCATCCTGACAGTAGAACTTGGTGGGCAATAACCTGGGGCCTTGTGTCAAATGCTCTTCTCTCTAACAAGATAAAATAGGAGAGAGAGAGTCTTACTAAAGAATTGCTTTGATCAGATTGGCCTGTGTCCATGTGGGCATTTTCTTGGTTGCTAATTGATATGGAGGATCCAGCCCAGCACTGTACAATACAGAGGAGCAAGCCAGGAAGCAATGTTCCTCTGTGGTCTCTGCTTCAGGTCCTGGCCTTGAATGCCTGCCCTGATTTTCCTCAATGATAGACTGTGACCTGGAAGTGTAAGACAAACTCTTTCTCCTTGGTTATGGTGCTTCTTATAGCAGCAAAGCCAGAACTAAAACAGCAGCCAACACAGTGGGAACACAATGGAAAACATGAAGGTTCTAGACCCCGCTACTGACCACTCCCCTCAAACCTCGAAGCATAGACCAGTATGTGGTAGGATTGTTGCCTTGCAGGAGAATCTGTACCTTTGCCAAGGCCACATGTGCCAGGAACCAGCTCCAAGTATGCCCTTCACCCTGTGCTTTATTATGCTTTGTGGCAGATAGCACACTTGCGTTTAGTTTGCCTGTTAAATGAGCATGATGCTAAGCTTCCTAGCTTCCCAAGGGCATTGCAGAAGAGGGTTTCCTGGAGTGCTGGGCACATTCGTTCATACCAGTGTGTGCTGGTCATCTGTTCTGGACTTGATACTACAAAGTGGCTGTTGTATGCCACTTCTTGAGGCCATATGAACAAATACCTACTCATCTAGATAGTGTCCTGAGGACAAACTAAATAAGTCATTCTATCTGAGTCCAGCTTGGAGAGCCAGTGACTTTATAGAAGGGTGACCTATAGGATCCCAGGTGATTCTAAACAGCTGCATCATCAAGCCACTCCCCCAAGAAAGCTGCATCCCTGGATCCTCCCTGCACACCATGCAGGTAGCCCCACTGACACTCCTCTCCCTGAGTCTGTTTACTGCTCAGAGGACCTTGGGGTGGAGCCCTGTGAACTTGACAAGAACCTGAGCTTCCTGGATCTTATGAGGCCCCATCCTTCCTCCAGGAGGGAATGTATCAATAGAAGGAAATAGCTAACAACCGTGTTTACTGCAACCACAGACCAGCTCCAGCAGAGCTCATGCAAGGCACTTCTGTTCCATGTTGGGCTGAACCACATTTCCTGTGAGATCTAAGTCCCTTCCAAGCTGTCTGTTTCTGAGCCACCTCTCTGAGCTGAATCAGAGACCCACATAAAGTTTCTTTGTATCTTTACACGTAACTCTCCTGTTAGTTAATATTTTAATGATTTATTTTTGTTTTATATGCATTGGTGTTTTGCCTGCATGTATGTCTGTGTGAGAGTGTTGGATTCCCTTCAAACTGGAGTTACAGACAGTTGTAAGCTGCCATATGGGTTCTGGGAATTGAACCCTGTTCTTTTGGAAGAGAGTGCTCTTAACTGCTGAGCCATCTCTCCAGCTCCCTTTCCTGTTAGTTAATAATGCTCTCTTTGGGGATTTAAAAATTGAAATGAAACCCAGGCTTCAGTGACACAGCTCATCTAATTGGGAGGACAAAGGCTATTTTAATCATTAGAGAGTGGGTAGGGGTCTTCAGGGAAAGTATATATCATTGGCTGGGGCCAGGGAGCCAAGGATGCTTCACATATATAGAGAGGAATGTCAGATATTCCTGGACATAGCCTTATAAGGAGAGGAAGCCCACCCTGGCTGTCAGGCTACGTGACCTCTTCCGAGGGGCAAGGACAAGGGTGCAGGGCTGCGGGGGCCGGGATATGCAGGCTCCAGGGAGGCGGGGAACTGAGCCTACTCCTGCCCTCTCAGGAGGAGATTTCCTCCAGACCAGCTCCTCTGGTCCCAAGGCTCCCTGGCCCCATAAAGCACTGACTTTAACTCAGTTTTCTACTCTGGTTTCAGTTAGGTTGTAGGGTAGAGAGTTCTCACTCCAGCTCACTGAGATTTAAGGAGACAGTTTGCATCTTTTGTCATATCTGAGAATGTAGTGTGTAAATAGTTCATAATTCCTCATTAAACTTTCCTTGGGAAGTTCTCATATAACTTTTACCTAGCCCCCCCAACAGGACCAACTCACAAAATGAAACTAGAGCATAACCACAGAATGGAATAGGGAGTAATAACATCTACAGATCTTTTCCAAACCCCTCCAGTTTTGTGTGTGTGTGTGTGTGTGTGTGTGTGTGTGTGTGTGTGTGTGTGTGTGTGGTGTGTTTCTGATAGACTCCTAGACTCCAGCACTTGGGAGACTTAGGCAACAGGATCAAGAGTTCAAGGCCATCCTCAACAACTACATAGTGAGTTTGAGACCAGCCTGGGATACCTGAGACCCTGCCCCAAACAAAGCAAAACAGTTCAAACTTCCGAAGGATCCTTTTATAACCACTTCCTCCTCAATCTCCTGCCACATCTCTAACCTCTGCTAGCCACTAATCTGCTTTCCATATCTAAGGCTTGGTTTGTTTGTCTACTAAACCACTATGCAGGGCAAATAGTGTATACATGGAGTCCCCGGTACTCAGGAGTGGCAGGCAAGAGGATCACTCAGTCTCACAAGTTTGAGACTAGCCTGAGCAATATAGTAAGATTCTGTAGAAATATATACACACCAATAGAATCAGAGCCTTTTCAATATGCCTTTTCAGACTTGCTTTTCCCACTCAGAATTTTAAGGTTATACCTTAGCTTTATTGCTAAGACATTCAGATACACAGAGGTCCAGCCCACCAGCAAACCCTCTGTCCATTGGGTCTCTAGATGTAGCTGATTTATAGTCAAGGTCTGCAGCCAACTCACTGTGCTCTGCAAAAAAAGGAGTCAGAAAATGTAGGCGAAAGGGTTAAACCTTTAGGAAGAAAGCAGAGCCCAGACCACTGGCAGCTCTCAAGGAGGGCGGGCCTGTAGTTGAGGGGCCCTTTGAGTTCCTGTAAGGGGACTACTGCCCACAAAACATGCCTCACAGAGCCAGAATTGGAAGGAGCAAATTCACTCCCCAAAGAAGCTCGGAATTCTTAACTCTTACTGCTGAGTAGGTATTTGGTGGTATGGCTATTCTGTGGTTTGTTTCCTGACTTCTGTCTTGCCCTCACAAATGAAGCTCCATGGGCAAGCTTTTGTAGGCACATAAGAGTTTGTTGACCTGGGACACCCAAGAGTCATGTACATACATTCTTCATTTACTTATTTGTTTACTTAATTTTGAAAGAGTACCTTTGTGTAGCCAAGGCTATGCTGGAACTTACATGTAGCCCAAGCTAGCCTCAAATCCATGATTTGGCCTCAGACTAGAATTACAGGCTTGCATCCCCACATCTGAAATGAATGTTGTATTTTTGTTTTGGTTGTTGTTTTTTTTTTTTTTCTTATACCATTTGTGACTCAAACCAAAACCCTAGCACTCTAGAGGTAGAGGAAGAAAGATCAGAAGTTCAAGGTCATCCTCAGCTATATAACCTGTTTAAGGCTAGCCTTCGGTACCTGAGATCCTGTCTCAAACTACTCCCCCACAAAAGAAATTGCAAATCTGCAAGGAATGTTGGTGTGTGTCTTTAATCCAAGCACTTGGGAGGCAGAGGTGGGTAGATCTCCAAGTTCCAGGCCGGGACAGCCAGGACTATATAGACACCCTGTCTCAAAAAACAAAAGGAAGTTAATTGCAAGTCAGCGTTTTTCACTATTTAGACAATACATTATTAGTTTCTATAATCAAACTTGCATAAATTAAGATGTTACATGTCTAATAAACTGTATTATCCCCATACAAGTGGAAAAATAAGTTAACTTCTAGGCCAATAAAATTATGGTACAATACCAAATGAACATAGTAAATTGGGAGACCTTTTTCCAAAGTGTCTGCATGGCTTAAGTTTCTAGAAAACCTGTTTTTCAGAGTAGCCAATCTGACATTTACCCTGAGGAACAGTGTATGACATATCCAGTGTCTCATATCCTCATAGGTACTGGGCATGTCTTTGTTTGTTCTGTGGTTTTGTGGTTCTTCATTTTGTAAAACTCCCCATTAGTGGGGTCCAGGAACTCCCAAGGGCAGATCTGTGCAAGCTATCACCTGAGAAGACTCTCTCCCAAACTTTAGCAAAAGTTAGATGGCGTATTTGACCTCCATACTTAACAGCTCCCTTTCTCCTTTATTTATACAACACCAGAGAATTGTTTTGAGAGAAGATAGTGATAGTCACTGAGCACCCGCAAGCGGAAGGCCTAAGTCTGTGTTGTTACTGATAAAGCAGAGAATGCTCGCGCGCGCACACACACACACACACACACACATTGAGAAACTCAGAGGATTGAGACAGACAAGGAAACAAGATTGACAGTGTGCCAGGCAGGTTTAATACCTACTAGGAAGCCAGCAGTCAGCCACCTATAATTCTAACTGTTTGCAGGAAGCAGAGAGATTCCCAAAAGAGTTCTGATCTGGAGGAGGAAGACAGAAACTTAGATTTTAAAATTTTGTAAATGGGGCATAGGGAGATAGCTTAGTAGGTATACCCACTTGCTACCAAGCCTGACACGTGTGTGTGAGAAAGCACATGGGCTTGTGCACATATGCACGTCATACAAATGGAAGTAATCATATTTTTAGAGTTCATGGAGCTGAAGTGATGGATCAATGGGTAGAACACTTTCCTCCCCTGGTAAGGAACTGAGCAAGAGTCTCTATAAACCACATAAAGTTGGCCAGAGTAGCACACATCTGTCATCCCAATGCTCCTACTTGGAGATGGGGGTGGAGATAGGCATATCCCTGGAAGCCTGTGGGCCAGCTAGCCTTACGGTGGCAGCTAACAAGAAACTGTCTTAAACAAGGCAGAGGCAAAGACTGACGTGAGGGAATGTCCTGTATGTTCCACATGCACACTGTGGCATGCACACCATATGCTCACAGATGACAAAGAGAGAGAGAAAGAGAGAGAGAGAGAGAGAAAGACATGAAGGTGGGGAACAGCCTGCATTAGACAGGCTTGTGACAGACCTGAGAAGTACACTGGACCTGGTGTGGCTAAGCACAGACAAGAGCAGGAGCAGGGTAAGGTATTTAGGAACTCTGAGTTTCGCTAAAGGAAGTGAAACCCGGACGACTTTGAGTAGAATCACCACATAATCCAATTATCATCATAAGTAGATCATGATGGCTTTGGGGGCTCCTTCCTCAGCTTACTAGTTCCCTTCCATTCTCAGGTGCCTTTTTTCCTAAAGTACTGTCCCCTAACTCAGATGTCATATAAGTTCAGCTGACCCTCAAGGGATACTGAGGTCCCAAGCCCCATGATGTCAGAATGTGACTCTATCTGTTTGCTTTCTGTAGCTGTGAGACATGTCCTGACCAAAAGCAATTGGATAGGAGATGGGTTTCTTGAAATAAAGCTCACACTTCCAGGTCACACTACATCACTGAGGGAAGTTGGCAGGAACTCCAACAGGACAGGAACCTGCAAGCAGGAACAGAAACAGAGGCCACGAAGAAACACTTCTTACTGGCTTGCTCAGACTGCTCATTGGGGTTTTGTCTGTTTTGTTTAAAAATGTTTATTTATGTATGCTCTGTCTGCATGTATGCCTGCATGCCAAAGAGGACATCAGATCTCATTACAGGTGGTTGTGAGCCACCATGTGGTTGCTGGGAATTGAACTCAGGACCTCTGGAAGAGCAGCCAATGCTCTTAACTGCTGAGCCATCTCTCTAGCTCCTTGCTTTGTTTTGTGTCGTTTTTAAAAAGAAAGCCCACTTGCCCAGAGGTAGTACCACCCACAATGGGCTGGGCCCTCATACTTCAATCAATAAGAAAGAAAAATGCCCCACATTTGCTCACAAGCCAATCTGATGGAGACATCTTAATTGAGGCTCCATCTTACCAGATGATTTTAGCTTATGTTAAGTTGAATATAATAATAATAATAATAATAATAATAATAATAATAATAATAATTTTTAAATTAACCAGCAGAGTGGCTTTATTTGGAAACACCCACTGGCATATGAAAACATCCAAATTCAGTTCAAAGTACTGCTGGGCTTAGCTTAGCAGCCCATATTTGTGAACCTAGCACCCAGGAGGCTGGGGCAGGAAGATCTTGAAGTTGGAACTAGCCTGTGCTATGTAGATCCTGTCTAAAGAACAAACTCACAGAGTATCCTAGTGGTTTCCATTGCTGTGAAGGGATAGTATGACCAAGGTAACTCTTATTAAAAAAAAAGTCCATTGGAGCTGGCTTACAGTTTCAGAGATTCAGTCCATTATGATCATGGTGGGGAGCATGGCAGTGGAAGAGCTGAGAGTTCTACATCTTGATCCAAAGGCACCAGCAAGAAACTGTCTTCTGCAGGCATTCAGAGGAGGGCCTCTTCTGCATTAGGCCGAGCTAGAACATAGGAGGAGACCTCCAAGCCCACCCTCACAGTAACATGCTTCCTCCAACAAGGCCACACATTCAAATCATGCCACTTCCCCTGGGCCATGCATATTTCAAACCACCACATTCCATCCCCTGTTCCCCATAGACTGGTTCAAACACATGAGTCTATGGGGACCATACCTAGCCATAGCATAGTGCACCATACAGGTAGTCTAACTTGAAAAGTCCCCATAGTCTAACACATCTCCAAAATGTTTAAAAGTCCAAAGTTCAAGGTCTCTTCTGAGAGTCATGCAATCTCTTAACTGTAATCCCCTATAAAGTAAAAAAGCAGATCACGTATATCCCACATCACAGGATATACATTATCATTCCAGAATGTTATAGCAAGAAAATAGTGGACCAAAGCAAGACAGAAAACCAGCTGGGCAAACTCCAAGCTCTGCAGCGCTATGTCAGCTGTCAAAGTACTCTTCTGACCTCCAACTCCTTCCATCTTTTCTGACCGCAACAAACTTCTTTCTCTTGAGCTGGTTCCACTCCCTGTTAGCAGCTTTCCTCATCAGGTATCCCAAGACTCTGGCATCGTTAACATCTTAGGGTCTCCAAGACAACTTCAACCTCACAGCTTCTTATTTTAATGTCTGGGATCCACACACGATCCTCTGGGCTCCTCCAAAGGACTTGGGGCATTTTTCCAGCTCTGCCCTCTGTAGCACTCTAAGCTCTGGTTGACTCCATTCCACTGCTACTGCTGTTCATGGTAGTCATCCCATGGTACTGGCATCTCCAATATGCTAGGTCTTCCACTGCAACTAGGTTTCACCAATAAATAGCCTTTCATAGATAGGCTCCCTTCATGATGCCAAGCCTCAGTTTCTTTGCATGATCCCTTCAGTCCTGGGCCATCAATTGCAACTGAGGCTGCACCTTCACCAATGGCCTTTCCTGGCCTCTCTCAGTGACAAGCCTCAGCTGTTCCCCATGACCCCTTCATGCCCTCAAAAACCAGTACCACCTGGGTGACTCTTACACATTATCAAGTCCAGCTGCAGCACAAGGTACAACCTTGGCTATCTCTGGAACACAACTTCGTTGTACTCTCTAAAAATACCTCCCAGAAGATTTCACCTTAGTGATGCTGGTCTCTTCTTAATCACCACCAATTTCTTAGCTCCAACTAACCAGCATCAATTGTCCCAATAATATCTTCTATGTTTGATTCTATAGCCAGAGCCACGTGGCCAAAGCTGCTGGAGTTCTGCTGCTTGCTGGGACTGGAACATGGCCCCCTTATTCTATTACATCATTATCAGCGTTCTGTTTTCCACTCTTTTACTCTATGTTTGGTTGTCCTGGAACTTGCTCTGTAGACCAGCCTTGAACTCACAGATCTGCTTGCCTCTGTCTCCTGAGTGCTGGGATTAAAGGCATGTATCACCATGCCTGGTCCTTTCTATATCTTTTCACAAGATCTTTATAAGCATGGCCATTATGCCTCAAGATCTGGATCACAGGTTTCTGGATTGTAGTTCATTCCAGATAGAGCCAAGTTGACAACCAAGAGTAGCCATCACAATCCATCTCTTGTCAATTTGACAGACAATCATATCTCCTTATGTCCAAATAAAAACAGTAACCAGGTCATAATAATGCCTAGATATAACTCTCCTTTATCCACAGCAAACACAAACAATAAGCTTAGCTGGGCGGGATCTTGCTCTGATGTCACCACCCCCTTAATCTGTTTATCTCCGTAAACAGAGGATTCAGCTCCATTCCGCGTCATAATGCTCCTTAATACTTGAACCATACATTTTGTATTTTTCCTTTCTCAGCTTGCTTCTTTTCATCAAAATGCGTTTCATAAGGGTGAACTTTAGTAACCACACAACCAAAATTTACACTAGACTGTTTTGAGATTTCCTTTACTAATGCAATTAATCTAAATCTCTTTACTTTAGCCTCAGGCAGATTCTTTGGACAAGGGCAAAAAGAAGCCATATCCTTCACCAAAACATCACAAAAACAATCCCTAGGCCACATACTAACATTCTTCTTCTCTGAAACCTCTTGAGCCAGGCTCCATGAGTTCAAATCACCACCCCACCCCACCCCCCCCGCACCAATGTCTTCTATATTCATACTAGGATGGTCCATTAAGCCCCACTTAAAGCATTCCATTGCTTTCCAAATCCAAAGTCCCAAAATCCACATTTCTCCAAAGAAAAACATGATCAGGCCTATCACAGTAATGCCCAACTCCTGGTACCAACTTCTGTCTTACTTAGGGTTTTCATTACTGTGAACGGACAACATGACCAAGGTAACTCTTATAAAAGAAAACATTTCATTGGGGCTGGCTTACCGTTTCAGAGATTCAGTCCATTATTATCATGGTGGGAAGCATAGCAACATCCAGGCAGACATGGTGCAGGAACAACCAAGAGTTCTACATCCTGATCCAAAGGCAACAGCAGGAGACTGTCTTCCTCAGTCAGCTAGGAGGAGGGTCTCTTCCATACTGGGCAGAGCCTTGGCATAGGATAAGACCTCCAAGCCCAGCCCAACAGTGACACACTTCCAACAAGGCCACACCCACTCCAACAAGTCCACACCTCCTAATAGTGCCACTTCCTGTGAGCCAAGCATATTCAAACCACTACACAGAGGCTGGGGAGGTGGCTCAGTGGGTGAGAGTGCTTGTCATGTGAAGAGGAATTTTAATCCAGCAACATGGCTGCTCTGGCAAAGGATCACCAACAAAGACCTTCTAGGTCTGTGTGATCTAGCTGGAATACAGACATACCTTCATTACACACCTTTAATCCCTAACAATGAACTAAAGTTAGTTTGTAGAAGGAAGCAGTCATATTTGAAAGTGACATCTAATTGAGTGGCAGACAATGTGACAAATCAGAAAAGATTTGACAGAGTGAGTAGAGAAAGGATACACCCAGTTCTCATGAGAACAGCGCAGAAAAGAAGCTTTTTAAGAACAGTGCATGGAGAGAGTCAGTTGGGAGTCCATGTAGTGAGTACAATGCAGTGCAGTGGAGGCGACTTTGTTTGTGAGTTCATGCAGTTCAGTGCAGGTCAGCAGAGGCAGTTGAAGCCCGAGAATAAGGAGTCAGAAGAGTACAACAAATTGCTAGAGTTAGTTTGAGGCCAATTCAGAGAGAAGCCAAGAAAAAACAGATTGAATCAGTCAGCTTGGAGAGGAGTTTGAGGCAGAACTACTGAGTTGGACCAGCCAGCCAGAGTTCAGAAAGAGCTAGAAAGGGTGAGCTTATTCAGCAGTAAGTCTCTGAGACAATTACCTCTGGTGAACAAAAGTTAACATTTATGGTTGTGAACAATATAGGACCCTAATTCAAATCCCCAGCCCTCATGTAAAAGCCCAACACAACCACATCTGCCTACAACCAAGTGCGGAGAGAGAGAGAGAGAAGAGGATCCTGGGACCTTGATGGCCACCCAGCATAGCAGAAATGACAGACTTCAGATACACACACACACACACACACACACACACACACGTCAAATAATTGAGAAAACACTAGATCTCTTCCTCTGACCTCTATATGTGAGCATATACTCAAGTGCATACACACATTGGGGGAGAGGGGGACAAAGACTCAAAGACAGAGACAGACAAAGTCAGAGGTGTAAAGTAATTGAGGAAAACACTAGATCTCTAACTTCTGTATATATGAGCATGCACTCATGTAGACCAGGCTGGCCTCAAACTTGGAGTTACCCTCCTACCTGTGTCTCCCAAGGACCGGGATACAGGCATGTATGTGCCACCATACCTAGGTAAAGTTATTTGCTACATCTTTCATTTTATCCCACTGGTTATTGAAATATTCTAACATGCCAGTTGATGTTGGTGTCTTTCAAAAATTGGGTGTCTGAATCTACCACGCCCTAAACAATTATTCTAAGCAGTAATGGCTTCCTCTAGCCATCCTCTTTAGAACCAGGCACATGGAAGCCTGTGTGTAGAATGAGAGAGAATGTTACTGGAGGCTTCTGGGTCATCTGAGATACGGTTTTCATTTTCTCCAGCCCTGTTTTCTACCTCCCCCCTTTTCAGATTTATTTACTTTATGTGTTTGAGAGCTTTACCTGTATAGCGTGCACATGCCTGCTGTCTGAGAAGGTCCTAAGAAGGCATCAGATGCCCTGAAACTGGATGTTGTGAGCCATGTGTGGGTCCTGGGAACTAAACCTGCCTCCTCTGCAAAAGCCAACAGCGACTCTTAATCACTGAGCCATCTCTCCAGCCCCTTTTCATATTCACATGAATTTTTTTCTTTTTGGGGTATGGGTTTTACCTGCATGTAAATGTGCCTGGGGCCAGAAGAGGCCAGAAGATGCCCCCAGAATTGAAGCTACAAACAGTTGTGAGCTGCCATGTGAGTGAGTACTGGGAATCAAACCCAGGCTCTCCCGAGGAATATCAAGCATTCTTAACCACTGAGCAATCTCTCTAGCCCTTGAAACAGTTGTTTCTAAGAATGGATTAGTTGTTGCAGACATTGATTTATGCAGGCTTAGGGCAGCCTCATTCTATTTGTAAGGCTCCATGGTAGACATGGCAGAAATGCCATCTCAGTCACAGAAACTCCCCTGGCAGACCTGGGGACCGTGGGTAAATGGGCTCCCCATTCCCTGCTTCCTCTCCACCCTTTGACTTTGGACTGGTTGTTTAATCTCCATTCCACTTTTTTCATCCAGAGCAAAGGTCAGCAGACTCATCAAAGGGTCAGACCTTAAACTGTTTAAGCTGTATGGATCCTATGGCCTTCCGTCCCAGCTACTCAGCTCTGCCCCTGTGGCATGGGAACGGCCACCGGCAACGTGTGAGCCTATGTACGTGGCTGCGTGCCAAGAAAGCTTCTCTTTTGAAAACAGCCAGATATGGCTCAATGTCTATAGCTTGCCAACCCCTGATCAGATGACCCCCCAACCCCCTGCAAATGGAAGAATGTGGGGGACTTTACGGCTGACTGTTCAGTATCTGTCATACTCCAGCTGATAGTGTAAGCCAAACAAACATGTCCATCCCCCGGGTACACTTAAGCCCGTGTGTGAAAGACGTGAGGAGATGATTACCAGAGCTCCTGGGAAGATAGCATTCATGCTGCCATGGGAAGTTGACCTCTCTCTAAAGACAGGCATGGGCAGGAAGCTGACAGGATTAGTAGAGGCTGACTCTGCTATCAGCCTTAGGGCACATTGATCACAAGGCTGGGAGAGAGGAATCTCCCTGGACCTTTTTTAAAAAATGTGAGCTAGGAAATCTTCCATCTTCTCTTTATTAACTTGGAATTGGGTCATCTGTTACTTTAGCTAACGGGATCCCTGGTGGAAACCTCGTTGGAAGGAGTAGTTATGAGATCCGATAGGAAAACGTGTGACCGTGGTCTGCTAATTAAAAGGCTTGCCACTGAAATAATCAGCAGGCACATGCCCCTGACACACATGTTCCAACGAAATGGAAGCCTTTCATCTCTCTTCCATAATTTTTTTTTTTTTAAATCGTGAATTCTTGGTTCAGTTTGCTTGAAATTCCCAAGCTACGTAAGAAATAACTTAGTGGAAAGAAAAGGAAGAAAACCGTGAGGAAACCACAAGTCTCTCCCTCTGACCTCTACTCTTTCCCTTCCTCTTTCATTTCCTCCCCCACACACTGGCCTCTTGCTCACAGAGTCTCTTACCTCAGCCTCCTGGGTGCTGGGATTACAGGCCTGAGCCACTACGTCCAAGTTTGACTATCAAATTTCTTCCAGCATAATGTTGGCTCTTTCAAGGATTCTTTTCCCTCTATCCCATTGTGGATGACATCATGGAAAGAGTGTGTCAGAGCTAGCCAGACAGGAAGCCTGAGAGACAGGCCCAGGCATGTACCTTTATAAAAACACTCTCTCAAGAGCCTCACATACATTCCTTCCTGAGAGCTACATCCCCCAACCCCTCGGGCAAGGTTCTACCTCTTGTAGATACCACCACATCTTAAAATCACCAAGCTAAGGACTAAAGCCCAGCATGTGAATGCTTAAGGACCAAACGGAATCCAAACTCCAAGAGACTGAGGTGGTTTATTAAGCTAAAAAAGTTAGATAGGCCAGGAAGTCATGTCTATAACCACAGCCCTTGCAAGGCTGAGGCAGGAGAATGGCTACAAGCCAGCCTGGTCTATATAGCAGGAACCAGGCTATCTAGAGCTATAATCCTGTCTTTAAAAGAAAAAAGAAAAAGGAAAAGAAAAAAAATAATAAAACGTGCTAAGTATAAAGTCAAAATTCATAGCCCCAACAAAGAGGTTTAGCAGGAAAAAACAGTATTTTTTCTATGTCTTTCCTTTTTTACTCTTTCCATGATGACCTAGATACATGGTGATTGAAAATTTGCAAAAAGGAAGTAAATCCAGTATAATATTTCATAACTTGCATTGCTCACAACCACCCTATAACTAGGGATGAGTAACAAATCACAATTCCAATTCAGTTTGTCCAAAGCTACATGGTATCAACAACCTGCAGCCTGAAGGGTTGACAGTTGATGATTCCTTCTGGGGATTTCGAATTGTGACCTTTAGCACACTGTTGTTTCCAAGATGTTTGAGCTACTTGCCTAAAATGCGGAATAAGGAAGTGGAGGAGTCTGAAGTCTCATCCAGGACTGGGACTCCAGAGGCATTTTAGAAAACTCATCTCAGAGCAGAAGCCATGAGAAGCGGGAGCCTGCCAGCTGCTCTTGTTTACTCAGTTCTGTTGGCTACAGAACACAGTTCAAGGGTTGGGCAGGGTGTGGTAATCTAGAGAGGCACGTGCTGAACCTTGAACAGGCAAAGTGACAAGCCATCCAGCCAGTGCAACTGCAGGATGAGAGCCAGGATCAGGGCACAGGACCTGGGGCAGTAGCCTTGGTCCCCACAGAGGGGGTGATGCCAGGCTAGGTTCAGCCATGTCCGATTAACAACGGAACCGAGATCGGTGGAATCCTACTTTCTGACCCACTTTTCTTCTTTCCCACAAGCTCACTCTCTCTTCCCTTCCTCCATTTTGACACATTTAAGCTTACGGCTCTTACCTCCATCAGCTGTGCCTCGGGCTTGCCACACAAGAGTTAGGAAGCTCAAATAAGCCATCCGGGTACCCAGCAAGAGCTTGGGAGAACAGTCCTGAGCAGGATGCAAAAATAAGATTTTCCCCCTTCGGATTGGTTCAATCCTGGTATTTTTTCCACAGCAAAGAACCCTGAATGGTATGTCTTGGTACTAACCCTGCTGTTCAGAGAGTCTGTGGACTTTGTTCATCACTGCGGACAGAAATTCTCTTCTTTCCCATATTGTTCACCATCTCGCCTTTGGGATTTTTTTTTTTTTTTTTTTGATAGAGTCTCAAGTAGCCTGAAGTGACCTCAAACTTGCTATGTAGTGAGAAGGGCCTCGAACCTCTAATTTCCTGTTTCCACTTCCCAAGTGCTGACATTATAGACATGTGCCGCCATGCCTGGTTTATGTGGTCCTGGGCATCAAACCTCATGCATGCCTTGTCAACACTCTGCCAATGGAGCTTCACCCATAATCCTTATAATGCATTCTTCTGGATGGGTCTACGTGAGTCTGGCCTGTGTTCATTCCTCTTAAAAATGATTTCCTAAACAAACAAGGGGGGATATTCCCACCATGACAGACCTACAGACACTTTCATGGAAAAACGAAACAACAATAACAATGGTCTATTGTTTCTTTAAATAATTATTCCTTTACTATGTATACTTATGTGTGTGAGCCTGTGGGGATTTATGTGCACCAACCACATTTGTGCAGTACCCGTGAAGGCCAGAAGAGGGCTTCAGATCCCCTGGAACTGGAGTTGCAAACCACTGAGAGCCACTACATGGGTTCTGGGAATCTAATGTACACCCTCTGCAAAAGCAGCAAGTGTTCTCAACTGCTGAGCCATCTCTCCATCCCTAATTTTTAAAAAAAAAAAAAAAAAAAAAAAAAAATAGCTGCCTACAAAGTGGTTCCTGCAAGCCACTATTGCCGATTGCTGCTTTACTCTGCACCTGGGAGCTGCATTTGACTGTTAAGCAATTCTGTCCTGGGGCTGCTGAAATGCCCAGTGGAGCCATAAGCACTCCTTCAGACTTCCTGTTTCCCAAGAGCAGGCAACAGGGGTGGCAATTACAGCTCGTGCAGGGCTGGGGCAGGGAGGCCCACGTGTCCTGTGTGTTTTCTATCCGAAGGCTCCGTGCAGATGGTGAGGTTGTTCCCACAGCAAATCTGCCACCAAAGGGATAGGAAATCTTGGCAGGAAGCTCTTATGCGCCAGGGGAGAGTTTCTCAGTGACCTTGGCCTCCACCCAATCCTTTCTCACTACTGAATGAGGAAAGCATCTTGGACAGATTCTGCCAAGTCTGATGGGACTTGGGCTTTCTCAGCCCTGGAATGTTAGGTGAACGCAAGCAGACACATGTTAACAACTACACACAAAACAGCTCCGATGCTATTTAATCACAACAAGGGAGCCCTCTTCCTAGAGGCTCCCAGCCATGCAGGAGACCAGCTTTCCTGGGAGTGTTTGCTGAAGGCATTTGCTTTCTCTGGCAAGATCTTACGGTTAACCAAGATTTCCATGGAGTGAGCAGTCCTTGGCAGAAGAAAAACAGAAGCCTGACCACAAAATATTGAAAAGACTCATGAGGCTGGCGTGGAGTTAATAATCACTTGCACAAATGGGCAGAACTGGTCTCGATGGGGCCCAGAAGCAATGGATGCAGTCCCTGATTTAGGGGTATATGATGTGGCACCACGGGGTCCACACAGGCAAGGAAAAATATCAGCGGTCTATTCTTTTCCATCTCTAAGACCACCCTCAGGATAGCTGCTTGTTGGTCTTAGCCTGCAGACCAGACTTCCCTCAGCCACTGGAGATGTCTCTGGAAATCCGACCCACTGAGAACTGGAGATGTAGCTCAGGTGGTAGACTGTTTTCCTAGCACTCATAGAGCCCAGGGTTCGAGCCTCAGTCCTGTACATGAGATACATACAGTCTCTCAGACTGCCTGGGAACTCCATATGGAGCTGAGAATAGCATTGAAATCCTAATCTCCCTTCCTTTATCTCCTGAGTGCTGAGATCCCGAGCATGCGCCATCATAATTGGGCAAAACTGCTAAGGTGTTCTCAAACAGTCTGTCCCCAGTCAGGACACTTCCAGAGGGAAAACATCATCTCAGATTCACCCTTGAGCCACAGCGTCCCAGAGGCATCAGCATCCTTTGAGGCCTTTGGTTGCCTCTGTGTTTCTCTTTCCCTTGTGCCTCCCGAACAACATCACAGATCCCCAGTTTGATGTCACCTCTCAATAGACTCCCATCTACTGAAAGGTTTTTCTGAAGTTCCTAGTTACATTTCCAGATTCCTGAAGACAGATAAACAATACCCCTGCTGCGGTTTAGTGCCCGGCTTAGGCAGAACAAACCTACTCTCTCTCCCAGACGCCTGCCTGTCTCCCCTATTCACTTTCAGTCAGTCAGTGTTTTACCACTCATACATTTATTTATCTTGCTGGGGGAGGGGAATGTGCCCGCCTGGAGCTTTCATGTAGAGGTCAGAGGCTAACTCACAGGAACTGGTTCTCTCCTCCCACTCTGTGGCTTTCAGGGATCGAATTCACGTTGTCAGGTTTGGTGGTGAGGGCCTTGACCCTCTGAACATTGAATTTTAAAACAAAACATATCCGAATAATCTTAAATAGCCTTTCCCATTAAAACCTTGAGTGTGGGTGGGTGGGTGGGTGTGGTTATGTGTGTG
Source organism: Rhynchomys soricoides (assembly GCA_019843965.1). Taxonomy (NCBI): domain Eukaryota; kingdom Metazoa; phylum Chordata; class Mammalia; order Rodentia; family Muridae; genus Rhynchomys; species Rhynchomys soricoides. Next base: position 128,701 of record JADRCH010000730.1, on the reverse strand, counting down.
TGTGTGTGTGTGTGTGTGTGTGTGTGTGTGTGTGAACAGACCTGACAATCCTCTGGGATGCAGGAAGAAAACACAAGAGCCACTCATAATATCTTCCTTTCCACTTGTGCATTAAATCATGCATGCTGTATTTTACAAATATAATGCCTTGACTAGGCTGGGCAGTGGGACTAGTCCATGCCTCTAATCCCAGCACTTGGGAGGCAGATGTCTGAGTTCAAGGCCAGCCTGGTCTACAGAGTGAGTTCCAGGACAGCCAGGGCTATACAGAGAAACCCTGTCTCGAAAAACCAAAAAAAAAAAAAAAAAAAAAGTAAAAAATAAAATTAAACAAAAGAAAAAAAAAATACTATAACTAAGATAGTGGTACCTGATCCAAAAATTTTGTACCAACCGTCAGGTTTTCTACCTAGGACCCTTGTATGTGTCCCCTTTGTTTTGTCTTTATGACAGCGTCTCATGGACTCTAGACTGGGCTCCAACACATTATGTGGCAAGAGTGGCCTTGAGCCCCTGATTCTCCTGTGTCTACCGCTCAAATGCTGGGGTTTCAGGCAGGCTCACCATGCCCTGTCTTCCCAAGAAGACAGAGTGACTCCCTAGCATGACTCCAGTGCCGCCTTCCTCAGTAGATTTTGTCCAATTTCCAAAGTGTCTCAACCTCGTTCCATTGTATCTCTTACTATAAGAAATGCATGCTTTTGGTCTTGTAATTTAGATTTGATTTTTTTTTAAAAGACAGGTGGCTCTGTCTAGCCAAGGCTGGCCTCAAACTAGTGACCCTCCTGCTTCGGTCTTTTCTGTGACTCGGTTCGATAGAGAGTGCCGTGCCGCCACCCCTGGTTTAGATGTGTATATGGGTTGCCCTTTTTCAGCATTTTCGAAGCTCGATGAGAGCACAGATCGTATCTCATTATCTCTAGAAGCCTAACATTGCTCCACACAGCAAACATTAACTGAATGCACATTTGAGGTTATCGCACACAAGAACCAAGACTGATATTTGTGTTTGTTTTTGAGACCAGGTCATGCTGCGTAGTACAGGACAGCCTTGGCCCATCACCCTCTTACCTCCACCCCCCACCTGCTGGGGTTATAAGTGTGCACCCCCATTCTCAACTTTAAGATTATTCTAAGGGGCTGGACAGATGGCTTGGTAGCTAAGAGCACTGGCTGTTTTTCTAGAGGACCTGGGTTCAATACCCAGCATCTGCATGGCATCTCACAACTGTCTATAACTCCAATACCAGGGGAACACTGGCACCAGGAACACACAAGGTGCACAGAAATAAAACGTAGGCAAAACACTCATACAAATACAATTTAAGGGAGCTGGAGAGATGGCTCAGCTAAAATAGCACTGACTGCTCGTCCAGAAGTCCTGAGTTCAATTCCTGGCAACCACATGGCAGCTTGCAACCATCTGTAGCGGGATCTGATGTCCTCTTCTGGTGTGTCTGAAGACAGTTACAGTGTACTCATGTACATAAAATAAATAAATAAATAAATCTTTTTAAAAAAACAAACAAAATTTAAGAAGTATGTTTTTAAAATTGACCTCGGTATAACTTGAGATATATATATATCTCAAGTTTTTGTTTTTTTTTGTTTTTTTTTTTTTTTTTGAGACAAGGTCTCACTTATAGAGACTAGCTGACCTCAGACATGCCTCTGTTTCCTGAGTGCTGGCGTTATGGGTGTGTGCTACCACATTCTGCTATAACTTGCTATTTAGATGATGTATTCTTTATAGAGTATAATAGTTATTAATAAAAAATCCTGGAAGGCTAAACATTTGTTCTTTCAGAAAAGGAAGTGTCCTAGATAACGTCCGAGTTCTAGTCCACAATAAATAAATAGATAGATAAATGATAGATAGGTAGGAAGGCAGGCAGCTAAATAGACAGACAGATGATAGATAGATAGATAGATAGATAGATAGATTGATTCTGACAGTGTGATTACCACAAGATGGCAGAATAACATTGTAGTCCAAAATTCTTGCAGCACTTTCCCGGACACCACAGCTATCACTAGACATCCCTCTGAAAATAGAAAGTGCCCACAAGGAAATTTTGACAGGAGCTAGTGTGACCAACAGATTATCTGCTCTGTGTCTGCTGTTCTTTGCAAAAGGTGTCAGACAACTGGCAACACCTGCCTCCTGAGTATGTGATGTGGATCCAGCCGGATGGATCTCTTGCAGAGGGGCAGAATACAGCTGTCCTGGGAGAATCACATGAGCCCTGGAGAGAGACCAGCCTAGAGAACCAGAGAGAGGCCATCTCAAAAACAGAAGCATAAAAGAACACAGCCCTGCCTCAGGGTCAACACTGGTGGGCAGCCCCAGTACCTTACATGGTCCCTGGCAAACCAGAGGACATAAGCTTTGGGGACCATTACATGGATTACTGTGCAGGTCCCACAATGTGTCTTGGGGTGCCTGTGTCTAGGACTTAACAAGCAGACTACAGAAGGAAGCAAATGCCATCCCTGGTAACCATAATGGTTGGCTTTAGGGTTTGAATGCCTGGTCAGGTTGTGATTTGGGGGGTAGTCTCACTACATAGCCCAGTGTGGCCTTGAACTTTAGTTATAAGATTGATGACATCTACCACCATGGCTGGAGGGAGTGCTTTCTAGAAGAATCTGTCCTGTGAAGGGCCAAACTTGATGCCTTTGCATGTCCTCTCCTCACTGACAGAGCCTGCAACACGGAGATTGTGATGGACCTACAGGCCTGTCCTCCCCAGCCCTTCCATTAAAGAGAAATGATCAGAGAGGCACATGGCCCCTTTATCCCAACTCCACAGGATAATGTCACTCAGTGGAGACTCACTGAGTCTAGGAACCCACACATTTAATCTTTACAACAATGCTTTGAGTTAAGCACCTTATTATTTGTTTGAGACAGGGCCTGTCTTTGTAGACCAGGATAGCCTCCAGACCTTCGTGTAGCCCAGGCTAAGTGAATATTTTAATTCCCATTATTTGCACACACACACACACCCCCCAAGGTTCTACATAAAGCCTCCTCAGCTTAGAAGTTACCCTGAAGAAGGTGCTAAGGAGCGTGGCTGGCTTCTACTCTCCAATAGGTTATCCAAACACAAGAACCTGAGTTCAATTCCCCAGGAACCACATATAAAACAAAGCGAGGTGTGGGATCCTGTGCTTGTGATTCCAACCTGGGGGAGGTGAGACAGGAAGCTGTCTGAAATTCCCCAGCCTTTCAGCCCAGTCTTCTTGGCATACCCTAGACCAAGCAGAGATCCTGTTTTAAAAAACAGGGTAGACAGCACCTGAGGAAGAATGGTCCTTAAGGTTGTCCTCTGACCTCCACAAGCACACACACACACACACACACACACACACGTACACACGTACACACAAACACACATGCAAACGCGTACACATGTGCACACACACACAAGAAAAGAAAAAACCATTTGCTTGTATATTGTATATTGTATATCTGACTTGGTGGACTAAAACTACCATGAAAATGAATTCTAACATTTGAGAAGCTTAAGAGGTGGAAGACAGACAGGTTCAAGGCCAGTCTGGGCTATATAGTGAGTTCTAGGCAAGCCAGGATTGATAGCAAGACCCTCATCACAAAACAAAACACACACGGGGGGGGGGGGCTTGATTTTATGTGGACCTGCCCTGCAGATGCAGATTTCAGGGTTGATAAATTCTCCCTATCAAGCCCAAGCATACAGAGCCCAAGGGCTTGCGACTGCTAAGTACATGCTATCCCTACGGTGATATGGCAGGACTCAGAGCACACTGTGCACTAGGAAATCAGCCTCCTAGGAAGCCCTGCTCATGGGAGAGCAGCTCAGCCAGGAGATGGAAGGGTGAACCCCTGCACATGGTACCTGTACTCTGCCAAGTACCACACACTCTCTAGCTAACTGACCCCATCCCTCTGCAGAAGACTCATAGACAGAAAGCCCTCCTGCCTGGAGCAGCTGGCTCCCTTTAGTTTGCAGCTTTTGGCACCATCTTATCTTACTTTGGTAAAAAGGAATTTTGCAATAAAATTTCTTGGCAAGGGTTCAGTGAAGAATTTTTCTTATTATCATTTTTAAAAGCTTTGAGGGGTGGAGCTGAAGAGATAGCTAAGGGGTAATCTTCCAGAGGGCAGGCATTTGATTCCCACAACCACACTGGGGGACTCACAGGGTTCCAGCTGTAATTCCAGCTCCATGAAATCCTCTTCTGGCCTCTGTGGCCATCCACGCTCATGTGTACATTCCTACACATAGCTACATATACATATACAAAACAAATTAGCTTCGGAGGGCTATGGAGAAGGTTCAGTGGATGGATGTTGGCTTGCTGGGGAGCGATGATGATGCATCTCCAGCACCCACATTAAAAAGAGCTAGGTGTGGTCCACATGGGTGCTAGGGAGGCAGAGACAGGGATACTTGGAGCTTGCATTTAATCACCAGCCTAGTAGAAAAATGAGCTCCAGGTTCAGAGAAAGACCATCTCATATAAATAGCACAAAATTGTTGATCACATTACCAGAGCTCTAAAAGAGACCACTCCTCAAAAAGCTAAGAATTGTGATAAAGGAGACAGCTAAGGTGTGCTCACATGCGCTCTCGAGAGTACACACACACACACACACACACACACACACACCTCACGGCTGGGGATGCTGTAACTCAGTAGAGTGCTTTCCTAGCACACACACGGTCCTAGGTTGATTCCCAACCACACATAAACAGAGTGTAGCACCACTAACCTGTACTCCCAGCACTGAGGAAGACAGAGGCAGGGGGATCAGAAGTTTAGGGCCATCCTCTGCTCCATAAACATCTTGAGGTCTGGGTACATGACATCTTGTCTCTGCAAACAAAGAAACACACAAACAGATTATTAATGTTTCGTTGGTATGCCGTAACTTGTTGACACACAGATTATCTAGGGAGAGCAGACAATTTGAGATGTTTTGAAGCATGCAAAGGCCCCTGAGACCATCAGCCCAGTCAAGATAGTTTATGTGTCTGTCCCCCGAAATGTCCCCCTGTCTCTCCACTCTCCACCAAGCAGACACAGGTGCTTCCATTATTTTCTAGAACAGAATAGAAACAGAATCCTACAATACTACTAGTCCTTTGTCTGAATCCTTCCACTCAGCATAGTTACACTGAGACTCTTCTACATTGTTGCATGTGTCCGGCTAGCTCACTCTTTGTGTTACTAAGTAATTTTCCACTGTGGGGATGTTTCAGGGTTGATCCCTCTGCTGTCTTTGGATAAGTACTGTCTTTTCTCTGGAACAATTACCTGGCCTTGGGTGAATTGAGCATCTGGCGGACATGCTTAAGACTCTGCTAAACAATTATAACTTTTAAAAATGTTTGCATAATTCTTTCATTCCCATGGAACAGACTTCTTCCATATTTTTTGTCAGTATGTTTTAATTTAATTTATCTTAATGAGGGTATAGCATCTCATTGGTTTTAGTCTGTAGTTGATTTAATTATGTCTAATATTAGATAGTCTTTTTTTTTGTCTTATTTTTCATCTATATATCTTTTGGGGACAGTAGTTTGAGGTGGTGTTTTACTATGTAGACTAGCCTAACTTATGCTGATCTTCCTCCCTCAGCTTCTCAAGTGCTAGGGTCACAGGCATGCACTACCATGCCTAGCTATCTGCCGTCTGTTTACCTTCTATGGTGAAGTATTTGCTCAAATCTCTGCCTATTATAAAACTGGATTTAAAAAAAAAAAAACAGCTTATCAGGGCTGGAGAAAATGGTTCAGCAGTCAAGAGCATTCGCTGATCTTGCAGAGGACCCAGGTTCATATGCAACTGGAAATCATTAGACAAAATGTAAGGGAAGGAGGCTTTATAATTAAGGACCTTCTGAATGATCTTTGCAATCTGCCAATAAGCATAAAACTAGTCTGAAATGAGAATCTTTAAAAAAAAAAAATCAAAGTAGTCATTTAGAAGAACAGCCAGGGAAAGTTTATTACAAATTCTGTGAAACACTGGATTCTAAAAACAGTCACCCTATAATATCTTCCCAACTGCAAAATGGCCATTAGCCTTCAACCTTCCAGATGCTCCTGTCTGGCTGTAAATGTGTGTTTATTTCTTCAAGCTGTAAAACGGTTCTCATGGGGCTCCACAAAGCAGAAGGGTCTTAATCCCTCACCCATCCCTCTCGGCACGCTCACTCTCCCAGATGTTTCTCTTCCCAACTAACTTTGAGCACGTTATTCTTGCTAGTGTGTCAGAGATACAGAACGTCCCTTCCAAGGAGAGCCTGAAGATGCTTAATGTTTGTGGCACGTTGTAAAACACACACAGAGAGATTATACTCTAAGTCCATTACTAGGAACCACTGTGCTTCACTTATAAATGGAACATGTGTGCACATCCACCCAGGAACCGAGAATTGGGACCCTGCTGGCAAAGGCATTCCGAAAACGCCTCTCACATACCAGGGATGAACCCTCAAAATCAAGAACTCAGAAGAGCACAGGGCTCTGCCCCACATGGATACCAATTGGCTTTCCAGATTCCTGGCATAGCTTTGCCCAGGAAGAAGGCCACATAATATACACAGTGTTAAAATGACAGGGTATCCAACGCTGAGCACGGTGAAACTTCTTCTAGCTGAGTGGAACCCTGGATGGGTTAGTCTGCCCTGGACCTCAGTCAGCACTGGGCTCATGACCACAGCAAAACCACAAGGGACTGAAGATTAAAATCAATTCAGTATGTGTATGACAAGCACAGATCCTCGAGGTGAGCCCTGGAAAGACCAGGAAGAAACCAAATATTCACTCGTGAGCCAGATTCATTCATCTGTGACAGAGGGCCAGGGGAGAATGTGCTGGGGGAGCTGGGAGTGACTCCCAGGACATCCACCTCAGGATTTTATGCCCTTGCTGAAATAGGATCTGTGATGCACACTGTGCCAACAGATTATTCCAGAAGTGACAAAGTGTCTTTCCATGATTAAGTGCCCACCTAACTAAGACTTCATCTTGTGAACAGACATGCAGGACTCTTCATGTACTGATCTCGAGGAAGCTGTAATGAAGTGGCCACAATAGAGAAGGCCTATCTACTGACCACAGCAAGGAGCCACGGGCAAACTCTAGTGACTTCGAGCAGCTTCCTATCAACAACCAAAGCCGTGGCTTGAAGCTAAAAATGAGTGGGCCTTGCCCATGAGCTGCTGGATCCCAGGAACAGATCTCCACCATTGAACTTCAGATGAATAGCAGCCTGTGTCAAGGCCAGAGCCCAGAACCCAGCTGGGCCCAGGTTGCCTGCTAGTCTCAGACTTGCATCTGCCCTCCTTCCTCAGTTCCTCAAATGCTGCTATTATGGGAGTGCATATAGGATCTCCTGTGTCACCCTGGCCATTCTACCTTCTTATATAGACCAGAGTGGCCTCAAACACTGTGATCCTCCTGCCTCTGGCTTCTGAGTGCTAGGATTGCAAGTGTGTGCCGCCACTTCCTGCTACTGTTTTTCTCCCATTGATTCTTACACACTGTAAGAAGCATCCTTCCCCACCCCACCCCACCCCACCCCACCCATGGTCACAGAGCAGAATCAGGAATCGGAGGGTCCCACTGGAAGGTGGTGGCTCAAGCCTTTAATCCCAGTACTCAAGAGATAGACTCAGGTGGATCTATGTGAGTTTGAGGCCAGCCTGGTCTACAAAGCAAGTTCCAGGACAGCCAGGACTATACAGAAACCTGGTCTAAACCTCACCCCCCCCCAAACACACAAAAAGAACAAAGAAAAGAAGAAAGAAAAAAAAAAGAAAGAAAGAAATCTGGGGCTGGAGAGATGGCTCAGCGGTTAAGAGCACTGACTGCTCTTCTAGAGGTCATGAGTTCAAATCCAAGCAACCACATGATGGCTCACAACCATCTATAATGAGAAACAAATAAAAAACCTTTGGGCCAGAGCAAGCCAGACCGGGAGTAAGCAGGGGCTGGAGCTAGAGTGAGAAGGGGGGGGGGGGAGAAAGAAATCTGAAGGTCCTCAGGGAATCAGGTCTTATTGCCATAATTAAAAAAATAAAGTAAACTTTCAAACAATAACCAAATAATAACTTTCCACCAAAGATCCCGCCTGAGTCCCAGCCCATTTAACTTTGACAAAAACAATTGGCCCAGAGAGGGTCATGGCTTTCAAGAGTTGTACAGCCATGGCAGGGCTGAGATGCCGCCGCCGCCGCCGCCGCCGCCGCCATCTTCCCCGCACGAGCAGACTACCACTACTAATGTTTCTGGATGGTTTTCGCTTCTCTTTTCTTTTAACCTATTTAGGAATGTTTAGCAAGAAAACATGAAGCCAAAGTTAAATAATTCACAAAGACAAACAAAAAAGTATGCTTTGTTTTTGTTTTTGTTTTTTTAAATTATTTAACTGTGGAATGAAATTTGTAGCGGAGGCTCGGCTGTGCTTCGCAAACGTTTTCAACTGGCTTCTGTATATTTGAGGCTGAATTACATAGACCCACAAACAAGAATAACAGAATAAAGAAGAGGGGCCTGCTAACGAAGGAAATGATGCTGGAGCATTGGCTCAGCAATCAACACATACATAATATCTATTATTTATCATATTTATCATATATGATAGAAACTAAGGCGTTGGCTTCTGTTTTCCATCCCAGCTTGCCTGCTTTCTTCACTTCAGGTTTACCCTGTCAAAGGTCTTCATAAAGGTGGGTGCTCATGGAAAGAACAATTGGAGACTGTATAATGGAATGACCTCTTTTCCATAGGAATAACTGAGCAGTCACGGGCACCAGCTTCATGCTGGGCCACACTCTGTATAGCCGAAGGATCTCTGGTCATGTTTCCTTTCTTCTTCCTGTGACCTGCACCTTGGGGACAGTGGAAGCTTCTGGGGACAGCAGCAGCCGAGAAAACGGTGTCCTAAGATCAGGACACAGTTACCTGTGGACCCTAGTGCCCATGAGATTAAAGCGGGGGACCCACCTCTTCCTGGGCTCTTGGAAGGCGCTAAGCATCATTGAAGCACTGTTAAAATCTGTCAAAATTGCTAGCAACGTTAGTAAGATTTTTTTTTCCCCTTGCTGTTGTTTGGAGTTTTTTGTTTTAAGGTTTTTTATTTGTTTGTTTGTTTGTTTGTTTTTGTTTTCGAGACAGAATTTCTCTGTCTTGGAACTCATTTTGTAGACCAGGCTGACCTCGAACTCACAGAGCTGTACCTGCCTCTGCCTCCCACATGCTGGGATTAAAGTCATGTGATACTTCACCCAGCCTGTTTTTATTGTTGTTTGCTTGCTTGTTGCTTTTTTAAAAAAATATTTATTTACTTTATATATATGGTGAGTACACTGTAGCTGTCTTCAGACACACCAGAAGAGGGCATCAGATCCCATTACAGATGGTTGTGAGCCACCATGTGGTTGCTGGGAATTGAACTCAGGACCTCTGGAAGAGAAGTCAGTGCTCTTAACCGCTGAGCCATCTCTCCAGCCCGTTTGTTGCTTTTAAAAATGTGTATGAGTATTTGCCTCTATGTATGTGTGTGTGCCACATTGATGCCTGGTGCTCGCAGAGAGCCCGAGGGCATTGGCCTAGTGATGGAGTTCCAAATGGTTGTGGGCTGTCATGTGAGCGCTGGGAGCCAAAGCCAAGTCCTCTGCAAAACCAGCCCAGTGCTGGTAAGTGCTGAGCCATCTCTCCTGCCCCAATATTTGTTGTGTTTGTTTATTTGTTTCTTTGTTTGTTTTTGAGAGGTTTCTACCTAGTTCCAGGCTCTCCTGCAACTCACTACATAGACTAAGCTGGCATCAAACTCAGATATCTGCCTATTCCTGTCTCCCAAGTTCTAGAATAAAAGGTACTTTGTTTTGTTTTGACACAAGGTATCACACCCTAGCCCAGGCTGGCCTAGAAATTACTTTGTTGCCCAGGCTAGTTTCATAAACTTTGCCAATCTTTCTTGTCTCTGCCTCCCAAGTGTTGCTGTTTATAGGTATGAGTCACCACACCCTCCTATGCTGGGGATGGGCAATTTGACCCATGTTGGGCTTTTCCTTGCCCTCCTGGCTGCCTTAAAGATGCAGCATCCCTTAGGGCTATTCGAAACAGTTTGCGCTGGATTTTAGCTATCACAATCCTTGCCCAACTCTGACCACAAAGGTCAGAAGGGAAGCCCTCTCCCTGGTGGCCAACTGAGGTGTTGCTGTGATTGGTGCCAAAGGGACAAAGTTAGAATGGACCCTTCACTTAGTACAGATGCGATGTGACTGGTACACACACACACACACACACACACACACACACACCCCTCCAGCTACATAAGGCCTTTGGTAAGGTGTCTAGGAGACACCCTCCCTCAATGCATCTCCAACCTTCCATCCCCATAATGCAATAGTAGGGCCTACATAAAGCCTTCTTTATGTGAAGAGTTTTCTTCTCTTTCCTTCCTTCTTTCTTTCTTTCTTTCTTTTTTCTTTTTTTTTTTTAAGTCAAGGCTAGCCTCAAATTCCTGATCTTCTTACCTCTACCTTCCAAGTGGCTAGAATTGCCACCATGCCTGACGTGGGTAGACTCTGCTCGTCTACGTTCGTAGTGTAGGCTAAGGGAATGGAGTAGAAGCGTGACTACATGAGGTGCCGCTGGCAGTTGCACTGTCTACTACTGTAGAGGGAGCACAGCTACCAGCATGAAGAAGCCTGACCTGGGGAAGGGTGGGGGAGAGGGCCATAGTCAGGATCATAGGCTCAGCAGCAGACATGAAGCCCAGAGGCAGCAGGCAGGATTGTTCTCTCTCCTTCAAAACTTCTCATAGCACCCCACAAGACTTAAAATCCATAGAGCAGAAATGCTCCGAGCCTTTCCGGTGCTGGGATTCCAGGTGTGCAGTCACCATTCCACCCTCTGACTCATGAGTCATGAGGGAGAATTCAGGTAAATAGAGTCATATGATATGTGTCCTTTTCAACCCCTCATTCCATCCAGGATTGCTTCAGAGCTCATTGCTGGTCAAGCACGGGTCAGGACTCTCGTCTCCTCAAAGGCTGACCCTATGTATATTAGAAGTTTCGGCTTGCATTCCCCAGGGTACATATGGACCACACCTTGTTTATCTGTCCTCTCTGACAGGCGCCTGTTCTAGAAATGAGGATTCTAGCTCACAACGTGGGTGCATCAGGGTCTCTTTGAGTATCTCGGTCTATTAGGGAATGGACCTAGAAAAATGACTGGATCCCATGGTACCCTAGATTTAACTTTTGGGGGACCTTCCAGGATGCTTTTCATGGTGGCTATATTCATTCCTATTGCTATTGCTAGCTGAGCCCTTGTACACACCTGGAGAAGCAAGGGTGACAGGGAGTCCATCTGGAATGTAAGGCCCCCGGCTCATTGCGTTGGTAACGTAACCCCAGCATGGGCTGCACTGTCAGTGTTGAGACTTTGCCTAATTAGGGTCCTTCTCTTTCCCTTGCATGGTTGTTTTGTAAAGAACCCTGTGTAATGGGCCTCAACATCTCCCCTGTTGTTTATGCCTATCTGCCAGGCCAAATATGTTTTTAGCCATTTAGAGCTGGCCTACTTTACAAAGCCCACAAAACCATGCCCAACTCCTAACACTATGTATATAAGACAAACGTTGTTCAGTAAGAGATACTGTATAAGTCTGGAGAAATAGATCCAAACGGATGTACAAACGTGTGTGCATACAATAGACATATGTGTGTACTAGTATAGCGTATATACACTAATAAAGCATATAATATGTGTATATAATAGATATATTCATACATACATGCATACATACATTAACTGCACGACATAGTTATGGAGGCTGAGAATTCCTAAGATGTGCTCTTGGCATTCAGTAAGCTGGAGACCAGCAGAGCCCTGAGGCAGAAGAAGGCCACAGTCCCAGCTCAAAGAGTCAGGCTGACTCCAAATTCTCCCTTTAAGTCTTCCTTACTGGGGCCCGCAGCAGATTGAGTGGGGCCTGACTACTTGAGAGAGAACATATTGCCCAACCCAGTCTGCAGACTCATGATTTCGTCCCGAGGTCTCCTTATACAGTACAGATTAATATTTAGCTAAATGCTTGAGCTATTTAAGTCATTCCAGTGGATTCGTCAAATCAGCCTCCACCGGTTCCCAACTGGTCCTTTGAAATGTTCTGGTCTAGAGCCTCCCCATGACAAACTTAGTCTCCTATCGGAGGAGTTGAGTTGCCTTGTCCTCTCCGGGTGGCCTCCCTGATTACTGACAGTCCCTGGAGGTCCTTTGTTAGAAGCAGATCCTTTAGCCAGCCCTGCCCCAGCACCGCCTTGAAACATGTGCAGCAATCGCGCCCCCTTGTGGTATACTCTCTCCCTGCAGCAGTCACGAATTTTTAAAAAATTGGTTATTTTATTTATTTACATTTAAAATGTTGTCCCCCTTCCCAGTTTCCCCTCCGCAAGCCCCCATTCCATCCCCCTTCCCAACCCAACCATCCACTCCGGCCTCACCGCCCTAGCATCCCCCTACACTGGGTCTCCAAACTTCCACAGGACCAAGGGCCTCCCCTCCCATTGATGCCCGATAAGGTCATCCTCTGCTACATATGCAGCTGGAGCCATGGGTCCCTCCATGTGTACTCTTTGGTTGGTGGGTTAGTCCCTGAGAGCTCTGGGGTAAAGAGAGGTCTGGTTGGTTGATATTGTTGTTCTTCTTATGAGGTTGCAAATCCCTTCAGCTCCTTCAGTCCTTCCCCTAACTCCTCCATTGGGGTCCCCGTGCTCAGTCCGATGGTTGGCTGCGAGCACCCCCATCTGTATTGGTCAGGCCCTGGCAGACCCTCTCAGAGGACAGCTATACCAGGCTCCTGTCAGCAAGTGCTTCTTCAGCCACCAAATCTTGAACCACCCAGGATAGTCCAAAACCAGAAGATTGCTTTTCACCCTTCTTGTTCTAGCCACGTGGTAGGAGAGAAGCCGATCACCCTTCAATCACCTTGTCTTCTGCCCCAAGTCTATTCCCAAGCCCCTTGGATTTCTATCCGTGTCCAGGGTATTGTGGGTCAAGTGTGGGTGGAAGGGGGAAGAGTGGAGGTAAGAACAATTTCTAGATTTTTCTGAATGCAAAATGCTACGCACTTCCAATGACAATAAGCACATCATTAAAAAGATTGGACTAAGGAACTAGAAAGGTGACTCAGCAGTTAAGAGCTGTACTGCTCTTTCGGAGGGACCCACGATCTGTTCTCAGCAGGAAGCAGGGCAGATCCGAACTGCTTGTAATTCCAGCTCCAGATGATCTGACACCCATTCTGGACTCCTCAAGCATCCATACACACACAAACACATACACGCGCCCACACATGCACAAACACATAGGATTTTAAAACTCTAAAATAAATATTTTCAAGTTGGGTTTTGTTGAGTCTCAGGGCCCTGGCTTGTTGGCATGTTTAGCACAAAGCATATAAGCCTGGTACAAAACTTAGACCACTACAGGATTCATGTTTAGCATAGTGCATGGCATATAGAACATGCTTGATAAAGGTCTGAGCTAACTTAAATAGGTATGGTAAATAATATAAGACTGACCACGTCATGTGGAGGATATATTTTCCCCCAGCAGGACCTGTGATTGCAATTATATGTTATGGAAAGCTCTCGGTTGTATTATTTATTTATTTATTTATTTATTTATTTATTTATTTATAAGTACACTGTTGCTGTCTTCAGACACACCAGAAGGGGGTGTCAGATCCCATTACAGATGGTTGTGAGCCACCATGTGGTTGCTGGGATTTGAACTCAGGACCTTCAGAAGAGCAGTCAGTGCCCTTAACCACTGAGCCATCTCTGTGGTCCCCTTATTGTTTCCTTTTAAGCAAGACTATAAAGCTCTGGTTTCAGCAAAGCTTTCAAAAAAAAAAAAAAAGTCAGAAAGGGGGAAAGTTTCTTCCCAACTAAATGGTTAAGACTCTAAATTTAAACAGTGACTTCCCCCTCCAGTCACTATTTGGTAAGAAGCCATACTATTGTGTAACCTTGCCTGTTGCCAAAGCACAATGTAAATTAATAAAAAGTTTTTAAAAATGTTCTTTTAAAATATCTTAAACAATTCTTTTAGACCCTGGAAAAAAAGCAACTGCCTTTGTAACCTTTCGTTTGTCTTATTATTATATAATTAATAGGTATATTTGGAAATGCTTTTTTCAGAAAAAGATGTTAGAGACAGGGTTAATGTTCTTCATAAGATGACAGGCAGAATCTGTCAAAGGCTATTTACAGCTTGCTGCAGAGAGCTGAAGAATAATTTATTTGGCTTATTAAGTTCTGCCTATGCCCCAAAGCCAACAAAACTCCAAACCCTCAAATGTTCTGAAATGTCAGAACCCTTTGATTAAATGTCTTGATATCCACCATCTGTCTGAGACTATCATCTGTGAAATGTGTTTGCTTTTGCCAAATGCAATCTGCCCCAATACTCTGGATGGTTGGGATTTACTTGTGGGTCAGATATCTAGCATCAAAAGTCCTCCTGGAAGGATGCACCCGAGCAAGACAGAGCCAACCAGAGATAGGCAAAGGCTTCCAAGCTGCAGCTCAGTCTCCACCCAAGACTTCTACAGAGCCTGGAGATCCATGGGCTCCCCCAAGGATCTGTGAACAGGGTTGCATTTCCATATAACTGGTCTCTTTGTAATCCCAGGAGTATTTTTTTGTGAATTTCTAAGAAGTCCACAGCCTTCATTAGATGAACAAAGGGGTCCTGACAATTTATGATATTCAATATTTAGAATTCAACCCCCAAATTATCAACCATACCAAAAGGGGGGGTTGCAAATTGTAAATTTTATTTTTTATTTGCCTGATATAATTGTCATCTTGGAGGCTTACTGCATCAGTCTGCTAACCTAGGCCTAGTCCTGAAGCTTCTAGCCTCCATACAGGCTTATCCAGACCTTGAATGTTTTCAGCCTGAGACTTGCTGCTGAGTTCACTCATCCTTTCTAGCACTTTTGAACTCTGGCTGGCTGGTCAACTCCACAGTTCTGGCTCAAAACTCCTCTTCATGCTGACTGGTTCAAACTGCCTTCTTTCAGCTTCTGACTGAATTGCTCTGCTTGGCCTCATACTACTTTTGGCAATCTTTTCTAATCTTCTGGCTCCTTCTCTTTCTCCAGCTCATTCTGTATCCACTTGTGTCTAGCTGGTTCTTTCTCTACAGCCTGTCTCTGTACAACTGTCCCAGTAAAACTGCCATCTCTCTCTCAGTGCTACTCTCTTAAGTAGCCTCTCTTTCCTCTCTGTTCTCCTGAGAGTTGGGCAGATCCTATTCTGTCAAATCTTTCTCTGACTCATCACTTTGTCTGCCACTCAATTAGACATCACTTTCAAACATGGTGCTTCCTTCTACAAACTTTACCTTCATTCTTTGGGATTAAAGGTGTGTGCTAAGGGCCTGTCTGTATTCCAGCAAGAGTAGCTGTGTTGCTGATTAAAATCCCTCTACAACAAACAATAGACAAGTCTTTTGAACTTGGCTTGCTGCCAACAGTTAGGAAGCACAATTCATAAAATGAAACACCACTCCTAAGCAGAAGTCAGGCGGCCGTCCTGGCTCCTACAACCCCAACAGCTGAGGCTCGGCCTCCCATCTCAAGTGCTGATTGATGAACAGAGGTAAAGCTCAGAGAAAGGAGAGCCGATCAGTGCAGAATGGGGAGGGGACAGGTAGGAGCTCTACTGATACCAGGTTCATCTGAGTGTTAGCCTGAGCTTTAATTATGGCTTTTCCCCTTTATCTTTTTCTTCTTTTTTCATAGAATCTTAGTATACAAAAGCACCACTGTGCCTGGTTTTCTGCACTGCTGGCAATGGGACCTAGGGCAGGTTGCCAGGCCAGTGCTCTACCAATGGAACTGTTTCTCTACCTCTCAAGTACTATTATCTTTATGCCTTCAGCCTTGAAGGTGAATATAGATTGAGTAGTACTGGTTTGTTTGTTTGTTTGTTTGTTTTTGTTGATAAAGGCAGATGTGTGCCACCACAGCCCAGGAATTACTGGTTTTTAAGTAGACCTACCTTGTATGATTGACATGCCTATCTGCAGAGGGGAACAGGTGGCTCAAAGTGAAGGAGACAGGTACAAATGCAGGCAGAGCAGACAGACTTTTACTGTGCTTGTAGTTATCCTGTGGGGCCAAATGAGTATTCAGTGGCTTTTGCTCTTATTGTTTTTAGCAAAAGTAATTTCTAAATGTGTGTCTTATCACTATCTACTGTAAGCTTTAAATTTTTCAAAACCCACTTTTAATGACAGTTCTTAAATGCTTTAATCTTTCTTCTAGCCCACCACCCACCAGAGATAGTGGAAAAGAAAGTATGTGGGGTGAGTGTACCTGTTTAGAATTTGTTCTTTGCAGCAAATCCCATCTGTGTTGTCGGGAAATCAGCAATTTGGTTTACAGGTCAACAGCAGCAGCTTGATCCCAAACACTTCATGGATGCACCAGCAGTCCAGTTCAGGAGAGTGGGGATGGCAAACATGAATCAGCAGCAGTGGCATGACCTAACAGGAACAGCCAGCCCTCAGCCAAATCACACAGTCAGCAGGAGAGACCAGAACCAACAGGGACACCAGGAATTCTTTGCTGTGCCTCTCTCAATGAAGCAAAGATCAGTGAAGACGAGAGACCAAGAAGCATATTGCAGAGCTAGCTCTACAAGCAAGCCCCTCTCAGACCTATTTATACAACCTCCAAACATCACATGCTCTCCAAAGGTCTTGCCTCACCATATGTCTTGCCTCAGCATGAAAGTCTGTCTTAGCAAAACTCCACATGAGTCTGTATCAGCTGACATCACTCTGCCAGTTGGCCCAAGTCTTGAGGAGCAGCAAGAAGCTACAGCACACCCCCAGAAGTTTTTTGGTGTGTTTCTCTCTATGGAGTCCCGACAAATGAAGTTCAACTACACAATGTAAGGCGGACCAATACACGCGTGTCCTTTCACGTGCTTGCTCTAGCAGAACACCCTTTCACCTGTGCCCACTTCAGGAAAACACTCCTTCATGTGTGTGCCCCAGCAAAACACCTTCCAACACAACTGACTCTCCAAAGAACCCTTAGGTTTCCACTTCAATCTACAGTAAAAGAAGAATCAGAAACCATCTAGAAAAGCATTTCACAAAATATCTGTAAAGTCATTATAAAATACAAAAAGATTTTAAATACATATCTAAAAATATCCTAAATACCCTAAAGACACATTTCTTTCCCCAGAAGTGATCTATATATATTATATATATATATATATAATATATATATATATATAATATATATATATATATATATTACAATTCCAAATAAAATTTCAACAGGGTCTTACAAAATACAGCTCCTCTACAGGCAGGGCTGGATGACATGATGTGGGATCTAAAACCATGTCAGGAAGCTTGGTAAGATAGAGCAGGTTGAGACCCAGAGACTTGGTGGGCACCCACCTGAGGCTTAGGTGACTCCCAGCTCCCTGCCAGACTCCTGACTTGGAACATGTGCCATGCTTCTCACATAAAAGAGTTGTTCCCTATGGTCACTTAGGCTCAAGACAGGGTTCTCTATGCTAATGAGGTACCTAGAGGCTTAGCCAATATGTTTTCCTTCCAAGACATTCCTCCCTGAAAAAGGCATTTAATCTCATGCCACCCTGAGAAGTTGGGTATGGTTTCAAGCAACCATCTTCCACCATGACAATAAACTGTTTGGAACCGTGGACTGTCTCTTTTCATCAGGATCCACACTGGGGAGCCATGAAGAAAGGCCTTCGCCTACAGAGTCGCAGCCTAATCTGCCATAGAAGGCCTCTCTGTGTTCCCAACCACCACCACGCCTACCAATGCCAAGATAAGGACAATCACCCCATGAGACAAGCCGGAGTTCCCCTTGTCCCCCAACCCCAGGGTAGACACTGTCCCCAGCCACCTCCCACCCATCCCCACTCCATTCTCTGCTCTTCTGCAACTCCCAGTGGCACCTGGATGTCCAGGAGTCTGAGAACCCCATGGCTCCAGCCTTCTCACAGGCCCAGGGACCTCCAAATCAGCCCCAGCTTTCCCACATCTCAGACTATGCTTTCCCACCTCCAGAGCACTGTCTTAGCACTCCCCTACAGCTCGGCACCCACCCCAGTGGTGGCTTGGGGAAAGCACAGTCAAACTCTCCACGTTCTGCCCAGTGGTGGAGCAGATGTGGGCCAACAGCCTTACAACATGACATCTCAGAAATTCTGCTTTCGGACATGGTGTCTGGGGATGCTTGCCACAGAGTACAACAGCAGGTACTATGTCAAAGCTAAGAACTTTCCCAAGGGAGACCATCCCAAGACTGTACACCTCAAGTCTGTCTGGGCTAACAAGCTGGGATGACCTACTTTGTGTGGGAAGTTAACAGGCCAGGGATGTTAACAGTGGACAAGGAAGTTGTGGAGGCTGAGGGCACTGTGGAAACACCTCTATGGTGGTTGCAGGCACGTGCACTGTTGTGCGCTGTGCAGCACCTCTCACCCTAAGAACTCCCAAACCATCTCTGCCGAGTGTGTCAGCAGCTAATGCAAAGGGCACTTCCATAAGATCTGGTCACTCAGAATCACTCACGCTGATGTATGCCTGCTTCTTGTCCACCAGAAGAAAACCTGCCTGGAGAGGAGTAAAGTAAAGAGAGTGCTCTGGCTGAGGAAACCTGCACTTGACCTGGAGAGGCAGCAGGCACAGGATCTCCATGAACAAGGTGTCCCCTAAGGATTCGATGGTTGATGGCATCATGCTGACGAAGAGCAAAAGCTACGAAGGGGTTACCAGTTACTGACAAACCAAGGGCCATGCCAAGTTACCTGTATTGGAGACTGGCACCCTGCCCTGGTGGCCTTCTGGAGAGATAATTCAGAGCTTGATGCTGTTGCAGAGAACTCAGGTACAAATCCCAGAACCCACATGGAAGCTTACACTGGTGTTTTGGTTCCAGGAGATCTAATGCCTTCTTCTGTCTCCTACTGGTACTGCACACATGTGGTCCACATAAATGCATGCAGGCAAACCACTCACACAAATAGCACATACAGTTTTAAAGAATGATAGTATTTTTCAAAGTTGACCAGTTGGGGAAAGTGAAGGTACTGGTGAGACCTGGCTCACTCGTAGAGAGCTGGAGGAGACCCCGTCCTTGTCTTTTTCCTAACCACTCTGGGTAACTGGCACTTTCTGGGTGCTTTGCCCAGTCTACTTATGCTTCTGATCCTCATAAGGCCAACCCCCCTCTATGTGTCTGTTTCCATGTGGCTCTCCTATCAGGTTGCCAGTCATTACAGTTGGGACATACCCTAATCCACAACTCATCAGACATAGTCTAAAGGAGGCCACTCTTGGTGTTGATGTCATTTGTTTGTTTGTACTTCTTTTTTTGAGACAAGGTCTCATGTAGCCCAGGCTATACTCAAAGTCACCATGTAGCTGAGGATGACCTTGAATTACTGATCACATTGTCTGCACCTCCAAAATACTGGGATTATTGTCATCACACCTACTTCAGAGCTCTTGTGGGTCTCCTATTACTGGGATAAAACACAGGCCAAAATCTTCTTGAGGAGGAAAGGAATGCCTTTATCTTACTCTCCATCCCTGAGGGAACCTGTCCTGGCTGGTTTTGTGTCACCTTGACACGAGCTGGAGTTATCACAGAGAAAGGAGTTTCAGTTGAGAAAATGCCTCCATGAGATCCAGCGGTAAGGCGTTTTCTCAATTAGTGATCAAGGGGGGAGGGCCCCTTGTGGGTGGTACCATATGTGGACTGGTAGGCTTGGGCTCTATAAGAAAGCAGGCTGAGCAAGCCATGAGAAGCAAGCAAGACTCTTATTAGAGCCATTGCTAGTATGATTTAAGATTCTGTGGTTTTGGTTAGCTGGGGCTGAAGAAGTCAGCTGTGGTTAACAAAATACCAGAACTAAACCATTGCATTACTGGGACTATTGATGCTGGTTAGCTGGAGTTGGGAAATTGGTGGTTATTGGGAAGAGACCAGCATCATTGAGGTGAAATCTTCTGAGAAGTGTTTTCTAAGAGCACAGAGGCTGTTCCAGAGGTAGCCAGGGTTGTACCTTGTGTTGTGGTTGGAATTGGTAATGTGTAAGAGTCACCCAGGTGGTACTGGTTTTGAAGGCATGAAGGAGTCATGAAGCGCAGCTGAAGCCTGGGCACTGTGAAAGGCTGTGGAAGGCCATTGGTGAAGTGCAGCCTCAGTTGCAATTGACAGCCCAGGACTGAAGGGGTCATGCAAAGAAGGTGAGGCTTGGCACCATGACGAGAGTCTATGAGAGGCTGTTGGTAAACCTAGTTGCAGTGGAGACAGCAGTGTTTTGGAGATGCCAGTACCATGAGATGACCACCAAGAACAGCAGCAGCAGTGGAGTACAGGCATCTGGAGCCTAGAAGGCAAGGTATGTGCTACAAAGGGCAGAGCTGTAGAAGTGACTCAAACCCTTGGAGGAATCCAGAAGATCGTGAGTAGATCCCAGACATTGGACGGTTGGAGTTTGATTTTGATTTTGATTGTGACTGTGGCCTGATATTTTTCCCTCTTGAAGAAAGAAGGTATTTTAGTGGAGCCCACAGTTAAGAGACTTTGCATTTTTAAAAGACTTTGAATTTTAAGAGATTGGATGTTTAAAGGGAACTGAAATGTTAATATGTAAGAATTTGTAAAGACTGTGGGACTTGTAAAGTTATTTAGATCTTGGGGATGAATAAGGAAGTAAGGGTCGAGGCTTATTGGTGACGTGTTTGTGTGTCAAGTTGACAAGGGGTCAGTTGTACTTGATAGTTTTGTGTGTCAACTTGACACAAGCTGAAGTTATCACAGAGAAAGGAGTTTCAGTTGAGAAAATGCCTCCATGAGATCCAGCAGTAAGGCATTTTCTCAATTAGTGATCAAGGGGGGATGGCCCCTTGTGAGTGGTACCATATGTGGGCTGGTAGTCTTGGGCTCTATAAGAAAGCCAGCTGAGCAAGCCAGGAGAAGCAAGCAAGCCAGTAAGTTACATCCCTCCATGGCCTATGTATCAGCTCTTGATTCCTGACGTGCTTGAGTTCCAGTTCTGATTTCATTGGGGATGAACAGCAGCATGGAAGTGTAAGCTCAATAAACCCTTTCCTCCCCAACTTGCATGTTGGTCATGATGTTTGTTCAGGAATAGAAACTCTAAGACAGAAGCCAAGGCAAGAATCTGTAGGCCGGAACTGAGAGTGGTGAATGCTTCTTACTGACTTGTTCCCCATGGTTTGCTCAGTTTGCTTTCTTTTTTTATTTTTTATTTTTTTAAAGATTTATTTATTTCATATAGCTGAATACACTGTAGTTCTCTTCAGACAGACCAGAAGAGGGTGTCAGATCGTATTACAAATGTTTGTGAGTCACCATGTGGTTGCTGGGATTTGAACTCAGGACCTTTGGAAGAGCAGTCGGTTCTCTTAACCACTGAGCCATCTCTCCAGCCCCAAGTTTGCTTTGTTATATGTTCTAGGAATATCTGCTCAGAGATGGCATCACAGTGATCTCGGCCCTCACACATTAACTATCAATCAAGAAAATGCCCCCACAGACATGCCCATAGTCCAGTCTGACAGAGGTAATTCCTCAACTGAGGTTCCTTCCTTCTAGATGATCCAGCTTGTATCAAGTTAACAAAACAAATAAATAACAAACTACTCAGAAACAAGCATACAATTCAATCTAGTGAAGGAAGCATCTGTAGTCAATAATGATAAAAAGATGCCCAGGATCTTGAGGGAACTAGTAAATGCAAACAGCGTTCACAGCAAAGGAGCTCGAGCTATCTGTAGGGCCAATCACAGCTGACCACAGAGCATGTTAGCCTAGTAGGGTAAGGCATTGTGTGGGTGAAGGTAAGTGGCTTCACCCATCTGACCTGCCTACATTGGAAAACACTTTGGTTTATAGATCTGGCCCATACGTTCCCCTTAAATAAGACATCTCAATGGTAACGGGTTTAATCAGCCCATGCCCAACATAACTGTGGTGTCATGCATTTGGTATTTTTTAATTTTTAGGATGCTGTGACTCAGCATAGCCGTCAAGGCATGAAGAGCAACTTATCATGTAGCTGGACTTTCTAGTTAAGTGTCATTAATCCACATAAACCAACCCCCGAAGACTAATTTTTAATGCTTATAAGACATATAATTTTTTCAATACTAAAAATTTACTCATCCAACCCCCCACCCCTACCTCCAAAAATTTATAACACCAAACCCCAAAAACGTTAAAATAAACTTAAATTATGGAGGTTAATTCTATTCTAGTGGTCCCCAAAATATGACTTACATTTTAGTATTCATAAAATTTTTCAAAAACCAAATTTCACATAATCAAAACTTATATGACAATCTAATCCCTAATGAATTCGTTTAATCAAGTTGCTGTAGCTTAACAACAAAGCAAAGCACTGAAAATGCTTAGATGGATGTTCTCAACCCCATAAACACAAAGGTTTGGTCCTGGCCTTATAACTAATTGGAGGTAAGATTACACATGCAAATATCCATAAACTGTGTAAAATCCCGTAAACATTCATCTTAAAATTTAAGGAGAGGGTAACAAGCACATAAAAATAGCTTTAGACACCTTGCTCAGCCACACCCCCACGGGACTCAGCAGTGATAAATATTAAGCAATAAACAAAAGTTTGACTAAGCTATACCTCTTAGGGTTGGTAAATTTCATGCCAGCCACCGCGGTCATACGATTAACCCAAACTAATTATTTCCGGCGTAAAACGTGTACATTATTTATAACAAAATAGAATTAAAATCCAACTTAAATGTGAAAATTCATTGTTAGGACCGAAACTCAACAACGAAAGTAATTCTAATTATTCATATTACACGATAGCTAAGATCCAAACTGGGATTAGATACCCCACTATGCTTAGCCCTAAGCCTAAATAATTCAATAACAAAATTATTTGCCAGAGAACTACTAGCCACAGCTTAAAACTCAAAGGACTTGGCGGTACTTTATCTCCATCTAGAGGAGCCCGTTCTATAATCGATAAACCCCGCTCCACACCAGCTCTTGCTAATTCAGCCTGTATACCGCCATCTTCAGCAAACCCTAAAAAGGCATAAGAGTAAGCACAAGGACAAACATAAAAACGTTAGGTCAAGGTGCAGCCAAGGAGATGGAAAGAAACGGGCTACATTTTAAAGAACATAAACAAAATAGTAGTAAGTTAAGAATAGAGAGCTTAATTGAATAGAGCAATGAAGTACACACACCGCCCGTCACCCTCCTCAAATTAAATCTATTAATAAATAAATAATACAACAATATACAATTTATGAGAGGAGATAAGTCTTAACAAGGTAAGCCTACAGGAAAGTGTGCTTGGAATAATCACAGTGTAGCTTAACATAAAGCATCTGGCCTACACCCAGAAGAATTCATCGTAAATGAACACTTTGAACTAATTCTAGCCCTAGCAAATTTTCAATATAACTATACTTAATACTAAATCAAAACATTTAATTCAATTAAAGTATTGGAGAAAGAAATTTACAACAGGAGCTGTAGAACAGGTACAGTGAGGGAAAGATAAAAGATCACTTAAAAGTAAAAACAAGCAAAGATACACCCTGTACCTTCTGCATAATGAGTAAACTAGAAACTATCTAACTAAACGAATTAAAGCTAGAAATCCTGAAACCAAACAAGCTACCTAAAAACAATTTTCAGAATCAACCCGTTTATGTAGCAAAATAGTGGGAAGATTTTTAGGTAGAGGTGAAAAGCCAAACGAGCTTGGTGATAGTTGGTTACCCAAAAAATGAATTTCAATTCAACTTTAAGTTTACCAAAAGAACATTTAATCTTCATGTAAACTTAAAATATAGCCAAAAGAGGGTCAGCTCTTTAGGAATGGAAAAAACCTTTAATAGCGAATAAATAACTACTCTAATTTAACCATTGTAGGCTTTAAAGCAGCCATCAATAAAGAAAGTGTTCAAGTTCAACATTAAAAAAAACCTAATTTTATAATTTTCAATAAATTCCTATATCATTAAATAGGTCAATCTATAACTCCTTAGATGAGACACCGTTAATATGAGTAACAAGGATAACTATTCTACTATTCTCCAAGCACATGTGCATAACAACTCGGTTACCCATTGTTATTCATCAAACTATATGTACTAATCTTGCAATAAAACTATCTAACATTAATATCTTAATCCAACACAGGAGTGCTTTAAGGAAATTTTAATGTAATGATTATAAATGATTTTAAGGAAAGATTAATAAAAATAAAAGGAATTCGGCAAGCCTGAATCCTGCCTGTTTACCAAAAACATCACCTCTAGCATAAAAAGTATTAGAGGCATTGCCTGCCCAGTGACAAAAGTTAAACGGCCGTGGTATCCTGACCGTGCAAAGGTAGCATAATCACCTGTTCCTTAATTAGGACTAGAATGAATGGCTAAACGAGGAGTCAACCGTCTCTTATTTTTAATCAGTGAAACTGACCTTCCAGTGAAGAGGCTGGAATAGTACAATAAGACGAGAAGACCCGATGGAGCTTAAATTAACAGCTTAATTAACATTATAAATAACCCAATGGAATAAACACAATAACTTTAAGCTTGAAATTTCGGTTGGGGTGACCGCGGAGAACAAAAAATCCTCTGAATGATTATAACTTAGACCCATAAGTCAAAGTAATTCACATATCTTATTGGCACAAAGTATTATTTGATCAACAGACCAAGTTACCCTAGGGATAACAGCGCAATCCTATTTTAGAATCCACATTGACAGTTAGGGTTTACGACCTCAGTGTTGGATCAGGACATCCCAATGGTGCAGAAGCTATTAATGGTTCGTTTGTTCAACGATTAAAGTCCTTCGTGATCTGAGTTCAGACCGGAGCAATCCAGATCAGTTTCTATCTATTTACAATTTCTCCCAGTACGAAAGGACAAGAGAAATAGAACTAACTTTCCAGAAGCGCTCTCAGAACAATTTATGAAATTAACCTTAATAAAATTTATATGTACAAAAATTCACCTAGATAAGGTTATTAGGGTGGCATAGCCAGGAAATTGCATAAGACTTAAAACCTTGTTAGCAGAGGTTCAAATCCTCTCCCTAACAGTGCATTTTATTAACGTATTAATTCTTCTAGTCCCAATCTTAATCGCCATAGCTTTCCTAACACTAGTAGAGCGCAAAATCCTAGGCTATACACAGCTACGTAAAGGACCAAACATCACTGGACCACATGGCATTCTACAGCCATTTGCAGACGCCATGAAACTATTTATAAAAGAACCTATATGCCCCTAACAACCTAATACCTTTATTTATCATTGCACCAACATTGTCATTAACATTAGCCCTAAGTCTATGAAACCCACACCCGCTTATCAACTTGAACCTAGGTGTTTTGTTTATCCTAGCAACATCGAGCCTATCCGTGTACTCCATCCTATGATCAGGATGAGCATCCAACTCAAAATATTCCCTATTCGGAGCCCTACGAGCAGTAGCCCGAACAATTTCATATGAAGTGACCATAGCTATCATTCTACTATCAGTCCTTTTAATAAGTGGCTCATTTTCTCTACAAATACTTATTTTCACTCAAGAACAAATCTGACTTATTATTCCAGCCTGACCTAGAGCTATAATATGATTGATTTCAACTCTAGCAGAAACAAATCATACTCTTACTGTTTAATAAGTTTAATAACAAAGCAGGTTTCCACCCTTCCCCTGGGCATCAATACCCTACAGTGGACCTGGGTTGGTCCAGCAGGGAGATGAAGATCTGCAATCCAGACAGAAAGTGCATACCCCCCCACCCCCACCAAACCAACACAGTATCAAAGGACCAATATGACATGTGAGACAAAGACCCTCCCCTGCCTCTGGCCAAAATCCTATCCAACAGATATGCTGGCTGAGCTCAGCCCATCCAAGTCTCCCAGTCCCTGGGGCAGGGCGAGGGACAAGAAGCAGTTGGCTTTAAATCTAGATGCTGTATAGTGTCTGCAGCAGATTGTGATGGGCACAGGAGCAGGTTTCCAATGCACCATTGGGCTTTATCACAAACGCTAACAGCAGGAGTGCAAGGGTCTTGGGGAAATAGTCTTGCTTCACCATGTGGTTCAATACCATCAGGGGGCCATGCAGATGGGGAGTGGCCTTGATCTTGTCTTCACTCTTGAGCAGATCCATGTGGATGAGCAGCCTGGTAAGGAAGGTGTTGGAGCAGAAGCGGAGGAGCTGAAGGCCTTCTTCATGAGGGCGTTGATTGCATCCAGCACGGCTGTCTTTACTGAGGCTTCCTTCTTCCCTGAACACAGATGCCCCCTTCAGGAAGGCTGAAACAACCTTCTCAGGGTCAGAGGTATCAGTCTGCTGGACTATCAGCACCAAGACCTTGGGACCCAGATGCAGCAACTTCTCTGAGGAGGGGAATGACAGGAAGGTAGAGAGGTCTATGGGAGGCAGGGAGGACAGCATGGGAGCTGGCTCCCCACTGTTAGGGTCCAGGTCCTTGAGGGTGTAGCTGGCTCCTCTCCTGACCCTCACTGCTGTGGCTCTTCCTCTTCTTCCTCCTCCTCCTCCTCATCTTCATCCTCATCATCATCCTGTCCCTCATCATCACTGAGGGATGCCAGCACCTTGGCCATATTGCAGCTGTCCAGCGCCTCCTGAAGTTGTTCACAGCCCTCTTCTCCTAGGGCATTGCCGTTGAGGTCCAGCTTCTCCAGCTCAGCCTTGTCAGCCACAGCCTCAGCAACAACCAGGGCAGCATCTCTCTTGATTCCACAGAATGACAGATTCAGCTCCTTCAGCTTGGTCAAGCCCCCATGGACAGCATCTGTGATGGCAACAGTGCTCTTAGAGCACACCAGGCAGTCTCCAAAATTGATCATCTCCACTTGTCCCAGAGTCTTCAGGGTCTCAGCCATGGCCACCTCACCCTTCTCAGTGAAGGTGTTGTCATTTAGGTTGATGACTCGCAACAGGGGGTTGATGGCAAATGCCTGGGCCAGGGCTGTGACACCAGGGTGGTTAATTCCATTCTGTGGCATATGGACCTCTTCCAGAGTCCCGATGATCCCAAAAACTTCTGTCAGAGCAGTGGCTCCATCATTCTCCAGGCTATTTCGGCCAGCCACAAACACCTTCAGGGCCAGCGGCTTGCCTTGGGCACTGGACTTGTGGTGACACTCAGAGCTGCTGCCAGAATCTTGCCACCACCGATGCCCATGCCACAGTTGTTAAGCTTGAGTTTCTGCATGGTGAAGCAGGCTGGGCTCTTGAGGAGGACCTCGAAGCCTCGCACTCCATCAGGTCCAAATGCGTTGTCACTGAGGTCGAGTATCACCAGCTGTCCTCCTGCAGTGATGAGTCCCTCCCCTACAGAGATCAGAGCTGGTAGGATCTCAGACCGAAGCCTTCCGGTGAACATGTCACTCCAGTGGCATCTCTTCAGCTCAGGCTTCTTCTCTAAGGCTTTGGCGATGACCCTGGCTGCTTCCACGCCCACCGCTGCTTCCACGCCCACCGTGTTGTCCTCCAATCGTAGAGCTATGAGGCCATCAAATGCTTCAATCTCCATCTTTAGCATCTTCTGCAGTATTTGAGACTCTTGCCCTTGAAACTCAGCTGTCCTCCGGCTACCTGGGTTTTGGCCAGGGTCTCTGCCAGTTTGGCAATGTCTTCAGAGGCCATGACAACAACGGTAGGCTCCCCTAGAGGTTTGTAAATACAAAGTAGCGGCATGGCTACGTGGGGGGATGGAACGTGCATGTCAGTCACTACTTGAGAGCCTGTGTGAGCGCCAGGCAGTCACCGTGCCTCCCTAAGGCGCCCAGTGATCTGTCTGCTCGCCTATCCTCGCTGCTGCAGCTGCTCGTCTATTTTGTGCACACCACCTGCTCCATGATCCCTAGCGATTATATCTTGAAGCAACTGTTAAGGAGACATGTGTAAAAGATTTTAGACAGCAATGTTTTCAGTTTAAAAAAAAAAAAAAAACTAACAAGCGGCTTTGCCTTCCGCTTGGGCAGACCTCCTCTGAAGTCTGCTCCTCTGAAGACCCCACAGTGTGAAGGCCCCCAGGAGGTCTGCTACAGCTGGGGCCACAGACCCCACACTCTGAAGGCATCTCAGGAGGTCTGCTACAGCCAGGGCCACAGGCCTCCCAGGAGACCTGCAGCAACTATGGGATACAGGGGGCAGGCTCCAGACAGAGACACCCAGGTCAACTAAAACCAGAGATAATCAGATGGCGAGAGGCAAGCACAAGACCATAAACAACAGAAGTCAATATATTCTGAGGCCCTCAGAACCAAGTTCTACCACCACAGCAAGCCGTGGATACACCAACACACATTAAAACCAGGATGCTGACCTAAAATCCTCTCATGAAGATAATAGATAATAGAGTCCTTTAAGGAGTATATAAACAACTCACTGAATGAAATACAGGAAAACAGGTAAACAGGTAGAAGCCATTAAAGAGGAAACAAAAAAAAAATCCCTTAAAGAAATATAGGAATACATTATCAAACAGGTGAAGGAATTGAACTAAGCAGTCCAAGACCTAAAAATAGAAGTAGAAACAATAAAGAAAACACAAATGGAGGCAAATCTGAAAATGGAAAACCTAGGAAAGAGGTCAGGAACTGAAGATTCGAGAATCAACAACAGAATACAAGAGATGGAAGATAAGATACCTTAATAGAGAAGATACCTTAGAAGATATTGATACAACGGTCAAAGAAAATTCAAAATAAAAAAAAAAAAAAACTTCTAACCCCAAACACCTGGGAAATCCAGGACACAATGAAAAGACCAAACCTAAGAATAATAGCAATAGAAGAGATTGAAGATTCCCAGCTCAAAGGACCCAAAAATGTCTTCAACAAAATTATAGAAGAAAACTTCCCCAACCTAAAAAAAGAGATGGCCAAAAATGTACAAGAAGCCTATAGAACACCAAATAGATTGTAACAGAAAAGAAAATCTTCTCATCACTTAATAATCAAAACACCAAATACACAGAACAAAGAACAAATATTAAAAGCTGCAAGGGAAAAAGGCCAAGTCACATATAAAGGCAAACTATCAAAATTACACCAGATTTCTCAGCAGAGACCCTAAAAGCCAGAAGATCCTGGGAGGATGTCATACCCTAACAGAATACAAATGCCAACCCAGGCTACTATACCCTGGAAAACTCTCAATCATCATAAATGGAGAAACCAGCATGTTCCATGACAAAACCAAATTTAAACAATATTTATCTACCAATCCAGAGGATTCTAAAAGGAAAACTCCAACACAAGGAGGATACCTACACTGAAGAAAAAACAAGATATTAATCACCTCATAACAAAACCAAAAGGAGAGAATCACATACGCATAATGCCACCTATAACAACAAACATTAACAGGAACTAACAATCATCTGTTCTTTAGTATCTTTCAATATCAACAGACTCAATTCCCCAATAAAAAGACATAAGCTAACAGACTGGATAAGCAAGCAGGATCAGCATTTTGCTACATACAAGAAACACATCTCAATGACAAATACAGACACTGCCCCAGAGTTAAAGGCTTAAAAAAAGTCTTCCAAGTACACAGTTCTAAGAAACAAGCTGGAGTTGCCATCCTAATATCCAATAAAATAGACGTTCAACCAAATTTATTAAGCGTGATGAGGAAGAACATTTCATATTCATCAAAGGGAAAATCCACCAAGAGAAAGTCTCAATTCTGAACATCTCTGCCTTAAATGCAAGGGCACCCACTTTTATAAAAGAAACTTTATTAAAGTTCAAAAAACACATTGAACCACACACAATAATACTGGGAGACTTCTACACCTCACTCTCATCAATGGACAGGTCACTGAAACAGAAAATAAACAGAGACACTAAACAGAAACTAACAGAGGTTATGAACCAAATGGATGATATATATATATATAACATTTCACCCTAAAACAAAAGAATATACCATCTTCTTAAACCTCATGGTACCTTTTCCAAAACTGACCATATAATTGGTCATAAAACAAGCCTCAACAGATACAAGAAGATTGAAATAATCCCATGCATCCTATCAAATCACCATGGACAAAGGTTAGATTTCAACAACAACAAAAACAACAGAAACCCCAGATGCCCATGGAAACTGAACAACTCTCTACTCAATGATAATTTGGTCAGGGAAGAAAGAAAGAAAGAAATTAAAGACTTTTAGGATTCAATGAAAGTGAAGGTACAACATACCCAAACTTATGGGACACAATGAAAAAAAGGTTAAGAGGAAAATTCATAGTACTAAATGCCTTCATAAAGAAATTGGAGAGATCTTACACTAGCAACTTAACAGCATACCTGAAAGCCCTAGAAGATAAAGAAGCAAATGTACCCATGAGTAGACTGTAAGAAATAACCAAACTCAGGGTGGAAACCAACCAAATAGAAACAAAGAGAACCATACAAAGAATCAACAAGAGCAAAAGCTGGTTTTGAGAAAATCATCAAGATAAACCCTTAGCCAGACCAACTAAAGGGCACAGAGACAGTTTCCAAATTAACAAAATCAGAAATGAATAGGGAGACTTAACAAAAGAAACTGAGGAAATTCAAAAAATCATCAGATAGTACTACAAAAGCCTATACTCAACAAAACTGGAAAATTTAGATGAAATGGATGATTTTCTAGACAGGTACCATGCACCAAAGTTAAATCAAGAGCAGGTAAATTATCTTAACAGGCCATATCCCCTAAGGAAATAGAGGAGGTCACTAAAAATCTCCCAACCAAAGGAAGCTCAGGGCCAGACGGATTTAGTGCAGAATCTATCAGGCCTTCAAAGAAGAGCTAATACCAACATTCCTCAAACTATTTCATAGAATGGAAACAGAAGGAACACTACCTAATTCATTCTACAATACTACTCTGATACCTAAAACCACACAGAGATCCAACAAAGAAAGAGAACTTCAGACCAATTTCGCTTATGAATATCAATACAAAAATACTCAATAAAATTCTAGCAAACCGAATCCAAGAACAAATCAAAATGATCATTCATTATGATCAAGTAGGCTTCAGTCCAGGGATGCAAGGGTGAGTTAATATATGAAAATCCATTAATGTAATCCACTATATAAACTCAAAGAAAAAAATTACATGATCGTCTCACTAGATGCTGAAAAAGTTTTTGACAAAATACAACACTCCTTCATATTAAAAGTATTGGAGAGATCAGGAATTCAAGACCTATACCCAAACATAATAAAAGCAATATACAGCAAACCAACAGCCAAGATCAAACTAAATGAAGAGATACTTGAAGCAAACCCACTAAAACTCAGGGACAAGACAAGGATGTTCACTCTCCCCTTATCTATCAATATAGTACCTGAAGTTCTAGCCAAAGCAATAAGACAACAAAAGGAGATTAAGGGGATACAAATTGGCAAAGAAGACGTCAAGGTATCACTATTTGCAGATGATGGTATACATAAGTGACCCCAAAAATTCTACCAGAGCACTGATAAACGACTTCAGCAAAGTGGCTGGATATAAAATTAACTCCAAAAAATCAGTAGCCTTCCTTTATACAAATGATAAATGGACTGAGAAATGAAACAGGGAAACAACACTCTTCACAATAGTCACAAACAATATAAAGTATCTTAGGGTAACTCTAACCAAACAAGTGAAAGATCTGTATGACAAGAACTTCAAGTCTCCGAAGAAGAAATCAAAGAAGACTTCAGAAGATAGAAAGATCTCCCATGCTCATGGATTGGCAGGATTAACATAGTAAAAATGGCCATCTTACCAAAAGCAATCTATAGACTCAATGCAATCCCCATCAGAATTCCAACACAATTCTTCAAAGACATGGAAGGATCAATTCTCAATTTCATTATGGAAAACCAAAAAACCCAGGATAGTGAAAACAATTTTTAACAATAAAAGAACTTCTGGGGGTAATCACCATCCCTGACCTCAAGCTGTACTACAGAGCAGTAGTGAGAAAAACTTCATGGTATTGGTACAGTGACAGGCAGGTAGATCCGTGGAATAGAATTGAACACCCAGAAATAAAACCACATACTTACAGGCACTTGATCTTTGACAAAGAAGTCAAAAATACAATGGACAAAAGAAAGCATCTTCAATAAATGGTGCTAGTCTAACTGGCAGTCAGTATGTAGAAAAATAAAAATAGATCCATATTTGTCACCTTGCACAAAGCTCAAGTCCAAGTGGATCAAGGACCTCAACGTTAAACCAAATACACTGAATCTAATAGAAGAGAAAGTGGGAAAGAGCCTCGAACTCCTGGGCATGGGGGTGGCAGGATTTCCTAAATAGAACTCCAGTGGCTCAGTCTCTAAGATCAAGAATTGATAAATGGGACCTCATGAAACAGAAAAGCTTCTGTAAGGCAAAAGACATAGTCAATAGGACAAATCAGCAACCTACAGATTGGGAAAAAATTCTTCACTAACCCCATATCCAATAGAGGGCTGATATTTAAAATATATAAAGAACTCAAGAAGCTAACCTCCAAAAAACCAAACAACCCAATCAAAAAAATGGAGTATAGAACTAAACAGAGAATTCATAACAGAGGAACTCCGAATGGCTGAGAAGCACTTAAAGAAATGTTCGAAGTGATCAGGGAAATACAAATCAAAACAACCCTGAGATACCACCTTACACCAATCAGAATGGCTAAGATAAAAAACTCAGGTGAAAGCAGATGTTGGTGAGAATTCGAAGAAAGAGGAACACTTCTCCCTTGCTGGTGGGATTGCAAACTGGTACAGTCACTCTGGAAATCAATCTGGAGGTTCCTCAGAAAACTGGAAATAGGTCTACCTGAAGACCCAGCTATACCACTCCTGAGCATATACCCAAAAGATACCCCACCATGCCACAAGGGCACATGCTCCACTATGTTCACTATGTTCACTTATTTGTGATAGCCAGAAACTGGAAACAA
Source organism: Rhynchomys soricoides (assembly GCA_019843965.1). Classification (NCBI taxonomy): domain Eukaryota; kingdom Metazoa; phylum Chordata; class Mammalia; order Rodentia; family Muridae; genus Rhynchomys; species Rhynchomys soricoides. The sequence continues at coordinate 95,577 of JADRCH010000730.1, read as the reverse complement.
CCCAGATGTCCCACGACAGAAGAATGGATACAGAAAATGTGGTTCATTTACACAATAGAATACCACTCAGCTATAAGAACAAGGTCATCCTGAGTTTTGCAGGCAAATGGATGGAACTAGAAACTGTCATCCTGAGTTAGGTAACTCAGACCTATGCATGTTGTGTACTCACTAATAAGTGGATATTAGCCAAAATAGCACAGAATACCCAGGATATAATCCACCGAACTCAAAAAGGTTATCAAGCCATAGGGACCAAGTGAGGATGCTTCAATCCCACTTAGGAGAAAGAAGAAACCAGAGGGCAGAGGGGGGGAGGAAACTGGATGAGAGAGGGGAGGGGTAGGAGCAGGGGAAAAGGGGAACTTTATCAGGTATTGGGGGTGGGGACCAGGAGTGAAGCTCTGAGGGCCAACAGAAAGAATGGCAATATACAACCTCGGGAGGTGGAAGGTGGGAGGTGGGAGGTGGAGGGACCCTCTAGAATGTACCAGAGACCCAGAAGTGAGAGAACCTTAAAACTCAAAGGGAGAGACCTTAGATGAAATGCCCAACAGTGGGGAGAGGGAAATTGAAGAGTCCACCTCCAGTAGAAAGACAGGGCATCAAGTGGAGGGATGGGGTTGCCATCCCACAGTCAAAAACTCTGACACAGAATTGTTCCTGTCTAAAAGAACTGCAAGGACAAAAATGGTGAAGAGACTGAGGGAAAGGAGGTCCAGTGACTGGCCCAAATTGGGATCCATCTCAAAGGAAGGCTCCAAGGCCTGACACTATTACTGATGCTATGATGTGCTTACAGATAGGAGCCTAGCATGACTGCCCTCCAAGAGGCCCAACAAACAGCTGACTGAGACAGATACTTATACCCCGCCGATGGACAGAAGCTGGGGACCCCTGTGGTTGAATTAGGGGAAAGCTGGAAGAAGCTGAAGAGGAGGGCAACCCTGTAGGAGGACCAGCAGTCTCAACAAACCTGGACCCCCAAGATCTCTGAGACACTGGGCCACCAACCAGGCAGCATACACCAGCTGATATGAGGCCCTCAACACATGTACAGCAGAGGACTACCAGGTCTTGATTCAGTCAGAGAAGATGCAACTAATCATTGAGAGACTTGAAGTCTCAGGGAATGGGGAGGCCTGGCAGGGTGGAGGGTGGGGTGGGGACATCTTCTTGGAGATGGGGGTGGACGGGATGAGGAACTGTCAGAGGGCAGAACAGGAGGGGGATAACGACTGGACTGTAAAGAAAGATTAAAGATAATGAAAACAAAAACACAGGTCTGGTGAGATGACTCAATGGGCACTGGCTCTGGCTTGTCTTCAAGAAGTCCTGAGTTCAATTCCCACCAACCACATGCTGGCTCATGACTATCTATAATGGTCTCTGATGCCCTTTTCTGCCATGCAGGTGTACATGCAGATAGTGCACTCATTACATCAATAAATAGTTTTTTTAAAAAAAAAAAATACAAATGGACACATTCCACACTGAGAAGGTAAATAAAGGGCGGAATATCTACCTAGTAGGATATATTTCATCAGTTAAAACAGAGAGACTATATACCACACAGCAACCATGGAGAACAGGCTGAGCATGGCCCTCAGTGGTACAGCACTTATCTTACCTAGAAGGCCCAAACTTCTAGACCCAATACGGGAAAGAAAAGAAGAAAAAGAAGCAAGTCACTAAGCATAAGGTTAAATGGGGGGAAGATGCAGAAAATGACAGATTATGCTACAGTTCTTTATAGGCCTCCAAACCAAGCACACACACACACAAACAATGTATCATTTGCATGTGTGACACAATGTTGACTGGGGAGTGATATGAAAACACAGGGGCGGGAAATGGGGTTCAATGGTAGAGTGATTGCCCAGCATGCCTGAAGCCTGTGGTGGCATGAATAAAAATGACCCCCACAAGCTCGTAGGGAGTGGCACTGTAAGGAAGTGTGGCCTTGTTCAATGAAGTGTGATCTGAGGGTGGGCTTTGAGGCTCCAGATACTTAAGCCAGGCCTAGTCTGTCTCTATCTCTCTCTGTTTGGGTATGCTGTGTCTCTGTATTTCAATTGTTAACTCTGTACCAACAGAGCCTCATGTTTTATAAATATTTCTTTCTTCTTCACCTGCCTAAGGCAATCTAGAATTGTATCTGATCGGCTTTAACAAAGAGCAGACAGCCAGTAGCTGGGCAGAAAGTAAGTGGAAGGCAGAACTTCCAGGAAGAGATAGGGACTCTGAGAGAAGAATTGGGAGGCAGGAATTCAGCCAACAGACATGGATGTGAATGGATGGACCAGAGCAGAGCAAAGAGGTCGAGCTGGCCACATGGTGGGATGTAGTCAGGTTAGAGTCCCTGTGAGACTGCCCAGCAAAAGGTCTAAGCTTTAAAATATTAAAAAGCCTCTGTCATTATTTATATTGCTGGCGGGTCTGAAAAGGTCCCACTCTATAGCTCTCTGCCGACTGCCTGCAGGTCCAGATATAGACCTCTCAGCTACCTCTCCAGCGCCATGTCTGCCTGCATGCCACCATGCTTCCTGCCATGATGACAGTGAACTAAACCTCTCAAAGCCAACCCCAGCTAAGTGCTTTCTTTTATAAGAGTTGCTAGTGTCATGGTGTCTCTTCACAGCAACAGAACTCTGACTAAGACAAGGTTGTAGGTTCAATACCTAGCACTGTACGCTGCATAATACCAAGCCTGGGGTTATGCCTGTGATCCCAACACAAGGGAAGTGGAGGCAGGAGGATCAATCTCAGCTACATAGTGAGCTCCTGGCCAACTTGGGAGATAGGAGACTTCATGTCAAGCAGGCAGAGGGTGTGTGTGTGTGTGTGTGTGTGTGTGTGTGTGTGTGTGTGTGTGTGTAGGGGGATTTAGAGTAATGGCTAATGCATATATAAGTAGATTAAAATTTTTATTATATTTATTTTGTGGGGGTAGGATGTCAGAGAATTACTTTGATTCTCTCTTTCCTCCATGTAGGTGCCAGGGATTGAACTCAGATCATCAGGCTTGGAGGCAAGCACCTTTAACATACTGAGCTACTGTGGTCCATAACAACATCAAACAAAGACATTACAGGTGGCTTGAATCTTCAAAACCAACCTGTGTATGACACACAGAAGTGGAAAAGAGGCAAATCATTTATTTGTTACTAGGTATTTTTTTTTGGTAGGAAGAATGTTTTCTTCGTTAATTCACTCAACACTTATTGAGAAATGCAAGCTGTCAAAGAAGTAGCCCCTCCAGAAACTAGATGCTGCAGACCAAGGGTGAATGCCTAACCTGGAACACCCCAACTCAGGAAGAGTTTCCAGAAACAGAAAGTGCCCTAGATCCTTAAGACTTTACTGTTTAAAAATCACTTAAACTTTCTGATAAAAGATATAGATACTGGCTAATTATTACATAATTTATTTTTATTCATAACTCCATGTCCTGTTAATTCTTAAACAAATTTCATTCTTCCTAATCCCTTATTCAAATATTTTTCATGCCCATTAGCCTTCTGTTTCAGCATCTAATTTCTCTCCTTTTCCCATGATGCTCCAGGACTGCCCTTCATGTTAGCAGCCCCATCTGTCTTATGATTTCATTCTGTTCCCTCAGTCTTGCCAGGTTCTGCTCTGGAACACTGATGTCATCTGCTTCCCTCAGGCCCCAGACCCCAGGATCTAGTTTCAGTCGGAGCAACCTCTAGGCAGATACAGCCCACAAAGCAAAGATATTCACACACCTGTCAGGCCCAGCATCCAGCCTGCAGAGATGCATGGTGGTACCTGGCTTTTCTGCTTGCCCTTAGGAGGAGCATAACCTCCCTTTAGAATGAAAGATAAGAGCTTTGCAGTGGTCCCCATCCTATCTCCTCCCCAAACTTTAGCTGTAATACACCAAACCTCAGCAGCTGGGCTGGAGGAGGAAGGCGGGGGACAGGGAAGGAGCCAGAACATGGAGGTTTGCTTTTCTGCTAGGCAGTAGTTATCTCTCTGGACAATATTAAGCTTGAAGGAACAGCTTAATGTTTCCCCCAGTGACTTCCCGAATCATGTGTCCCAGGTCCATTTCTTATCTTCTCCTTCAAGGGAAATAGAACAAAGCGTTGGTCTGTCTAGAAATGAATCCAATAATCAAATAAGACAAAAAAGCGGAGACTGGAGTCAGACAGTCATGGTTTAATCGTGAGATATTACCTTCTGAGCTGGGGGTGAGAGCACACGTGTGTGGCCATAAATACCAAGTGAGTTAAGCATAGGAAGCCTTGAAAAGAGTGCCTACAAACAGGGAACAGTCTTACGGCAGCCCCACCTTATCCAAGGGAGATATGTTCCAAGATTCCAGCAGATGCCTGAACACTCAGGTATCCTTAACCCTGCATCGTGGACAAAGGTAATCTATCCTCTCCGTGTTGCTAGCACTTGCAGCGCCTTTGCTCTTGTACTTTGGAGCCATTATTAAGCAAAGTAAGAGTTACCTGGACACAAACATCATGAAACCTTGGTAGTCAGCCTGTTAACTGAGATGGCTGCCTAACAGGAAATAGCATATATGGTGTGGATACACTGCATGGAGGAATGGTAAATGTCCCAAGTGAGATGGAGACAGGCCATGCCAGAGTTCACTGTGCCACTCAAAGTAGCGTACAATTTAAAACCTATTATCCACCTACTTTCCAGAATTTTCCATTTGGTGTCTTCAGACTGTAGCTGGCATCATGTGACTAAGGGAAGCCACACCTCAGTTAAGAGGAGACTAAGGAAGTCCCAGGGCCAGGAAGCTGTTTTACTTGTGCAAAGCCTCAATTCCATCCCCAGTGCTAGACAAACAAAACTCAAGACAACATTCAGTAGGCCACTGTAGTCTCTGCTTCTTACAAGGTGGTAAAATTTAATTTGCGTATCATTATCTATGCAAGTCAAACCTGAAGCTAAAGCAGCCCAGGCATATAAACAGTAAGGAAGTTTGCCAAAAAAAAAATCATAGATTTGTAAAAGTACAGACAGCCCTGTGGTTATATAACTCATTTCTATTCATTGATTTATTTGCATATAGATTATGCACAAACTGTACCATGGAATTCACCATATTTGATACATAGATCTTGGCAACAGGATATGGAATGAATGAAAGAAATTTAATTTTCTTTCAGAGGCTCATTCAGGATGATGAATATTTGTAATGCTGGTCTCGAACTTGCCGTGAAATCAAGTCAAGGTCAACCTTGAGATCCTGACACTACTGCCTCCACCTCTGGGTTTAAGTGGTGCTGGGAATTGAACCCTGGGCTTCCTGCATGCAAGGCATGCATCTACCACCTGAGCTCTGTCCCCAGCTCTTCTTGTCTTTGCTGCTTCTCTTTAACCCCAGAGAAAGGACTTCAGAGCAAGGAGAGGGGACATTAAGGGACAGCACCCCCATCCCTGGTCTTGGATCAGTACATGATGACTGAGAACAGTGAATGGAGAAAGGGAGAGAGGGGGCAGTTGACATAAGGCCAATGAGCTTACAAATGAGATGTGTGTGGCTGCCAAAGGCACAGACAGAACAGACCCTTGTCATCTGTGGAGGCCCAGTTCACACAGGGAGAGGAAGGGACAGATGCGCCCTCTGGGAGCGTGGACACTGACTGACATTTCCAATGCTTCCTCACCAGCACTTTGGGAGAACAAATAACTGGCTAGAATGTCACTGTGATGGCCCTCTGGGGCCGTAGTGGCAGCAGCCCAGTCTCCAGGGGCAGTGTGGCCAGTGTCAGAAATAGCAAGCTTGCGAGACTGGCTCAATTTGGTGACTCAACCTCTTGGTACAAATCCAAGAGTTTCCCTTCCTGTAGTCATCTCTGACTGCTTTTGTTTATACCTAGCCTAAAAGTGTGCAGCAGCACACACAGTACACCACCACACAGAACACAGCAGATACAACCCAACAAAACTCAATACAGTCAATCAATGGTGGTGCACACCTTTGACCCCAGCACATGGGAAGCAGAGGCAGGTGGATCTCTGACTTCTAGGTCAACCTGGTCTACAGAGTAAGTTCCAGACCAGCCAAGGGTATACGTAGTGAGACTCTGTCTCAAAACCAACAAAATCCTCAATACAGCACACCACAAAACAAGGCAAGCATAGTACAACACAATATGACCAGTCTATAGCTGAAATATCCCCAAAGGCCATGTACTTTGGATTTGAAGACTTGGTCCCCAGCATGTGGTTCCAGGATAAGTTAGGATTGCCATTGCTGTGAAGAAACATCATGACCAAAGCAACTCGGGGAGGAAAGGGTTTATTTGGCTTATATGTCCACAGCAGTTCTTCTCAGAGGGAACTCAAACAAGGCAGGAACCTGGAGGCAGGAGCTGATGCAGAGGCCATGGAGGGGTACTGCTTACTGGCTTACTTCCCCTTGCTTGCTCGGCCTGCTTTTTTATAGAACCCAGGACCACCAGCTCAAGGATGGTACCACCCATAATGCACTGCCCCCCCCCATACACACATCAATCATTATGAAAATGCCCTACAGGCTTGCCTACAGCCTGATCTTATAGAGGCATTTTCTCAGTTGAGGTTCCTTCTTCTCAAATGATTCTAGCCTGTGTCAAGTTGACCTGAAAGTACTGAGCACAGCCCGCATCAAGGAAAGAAGAGGCAGGTTCATTAGAAGAAGCTGAGTCACTAGACTTGTACCTTTGAATGGGATATTAGAATCTCACTCTCCTTCATCCCCCCCTCCCCACATGAGGTAAACCAGTCCCTGTGTTAGGTGTACCCATCATAGTGTACCATGCATGGGTGGAGGAGTGTTTTGTTATTTGTTTTTATTTCTGAAACTTTGAAAAAACTTTGTAAAATATTTTTAAAAATAGAAGATTTTTTTAAAGTTAAATAAAAAGGGATCATATAGAACCCCGGCTAATATTTTAATTATGAAATTCAATAGATGAGAAGTTGCTTTGTCCTATGACTATGAACATATCTATATGCTCAGTCTCATTATTTAGTTAGGAAGCAGCCAGGGCCTCTGCACGCAGCAGGAAACCTTCTGTAAATCAGTCTGAGTCCTGCCCATTAACCTGTAACTCCAGCTCCAAGGGAACCTGATACCTTTGGCCTCGCAAGTATCTACTTAGTGTATGCAGAGAGGGGGAGGGGGAGGGGAGAAGGGAAGGAGGGAGGGAAGAGAGAAGAGGGAGAGGGAGAGTTTTAAACTAATAAACTTTTAAAATTACAAATTAATAAAGTTTTTAAAGGAGATGAAACTTACTTCACAGTGGCAGAGGCCAGAAGTCCAAGTTCAAACCTGCAGAATATTTGACTGGCTTATAGATGGAACCTTCCAGCTATGCCCTGGCTCTCTGGGTCCTCTTTTTATTTTAGGCCCAGTAGTGATTTTATTAGAGAGGAAAACAACAGAGCATGCCCCTGGGACCTAATCCCACCCCCCACCCCCACCCCCCCCACCCCCGGCCTTGAAAGAGACCTATTTGAGAAGGGCTCTGTAACATAAAAACGGAAGGTCTTTGAAGCTTTAACTATTAGCAGCTGTGGGGCCTAGGGAGCTGGATGAGAGGAAGGAAGAAGCCTGCGCAGAGGTGCATGGGGTGAGGAAGAAGTGTTTAGAGAAAGAGGTGAAATCCTGACTCAGAAAAAAACAAAAAAACAAAAAACAGAAGCAGGTGAATGACCAGTGTGCCAGAAGGCTTGCTTAGGCTCTAGGCTGGTATATCCCCTGCCCAACACACACACACACACACACACACACACACACACACAGAGAGAGAGAGAAACAGAGAGACAGAAACAGACAGACAGACACAGAGAGACCAAGAGACACAGAGAAACACACAGAGAAGGGGAAGACAGACAGAGAGAGGGAGAGAGACAGAAAGAGGGGGGAAGGAAGGGAATGAAAAGTGACACCTTCTAGAGGTAGAACCTGAAAGAACAGGTGGGCTTAGCAATGAGAGTCTATAAGCAACTGCCTGGGTTCTCTTTTATAAACATCATCCTAGCCACGCATAGTGGCTCATGCCTTTAGTACCAGCAATCCGAAGGCAAAGGCAGGCATATCTCTGAGTTCAAAACCAGCCTGGTCTACAGAGTGAGTTCCAGGACAACCAGGGCTACACAGGAAAACTCTCTCTCAAAAAAACCAAACAAACAAAAAATTAAAAAGACTGATCATCCTGTTCATGATACCATTGACCTCAGGGCTTAATCACTTTCCCACTTCCAAAGATCAGAGTCAAGCAGCTGGGTTCAAGGTTGGTGTCCTAATTAGCTTTAATTGTCAATTTGACAAAGCCTAGAGTCATCTGAAAAACCTCAGTTGAAGAATTGCCTAGATCACTTTGGTCTGTGGGCATGTCTGTGGAGGATTCTCTTGATCTTTATTTGATGCAGGAAGGCTGAACTCATTGTGGGCGGCACCATCCCTAGGCACATTGGTCCAGGACTATGTAAGAAAACTAGCTAATCATGAACTAGCAGGCAGCTTCTGATTCGGTTCCTGCTATGTTCTTGCCCTGACTTCCCTTGGTGATGGACTGTTGACCTGGCAATGGGAGCCAAATAAATGCTTTCTTTCCTAAGTTGCTCTGTTCAGCTTTACTTTATTATAGCAACAGGTGGAAACGTAGGAGAGTCACTAAAGGAAAGTCAGCAAGCAGGGACTGTGGATGGTTCATACTTTTGAAAGGTCACCGTGGAATGTGGAGACATTGATCATCACCTCCTTAGAGAATGGTCTCAGAGAACAAGGCCAACCAACATAGAGGACTAAGATGTACATTCCACCAGGCTGACAGACATACTGTGTCCTCTGACTCTTCTTTATATCTCCTTCTTGAGAGGAGACTGGAGTGCTCAATGGTTCTGTTTGATTCCTGGAAACACTGAAGCACAGCCCAGCAGCATGAAGAGACCCGATGAGTTTGTGTTTCATTGAGCTACTGCTTCGTAGTAAGCGCTTTTGGGAATATTTTCACATTCTCCATTTGCCTAACAGGGAACCATTCTAAGAGTTGTGTTTTGACCAAAAGCACACATTAATAAATCAGCGTGGTAAGGAATGACCTTTGCAGCTGAGCTCCTGAGACGTTTATGCAGCCGCTCAGGACAAGGCTTCCATTCTCTGCCTAGGGCAGGGAAGGGACAGAGTTTGCAAGTCTGAATCGGCCCAGTATTAGGAGTGTTTGGGTTTTGAATTTGTTACCAACTAAATTTGATTCACACTGAATCCAAGATCCGCATGTGGAATTTTTATGCTTCTAAACACCTTCAAAATAAAATCTTATGCATAACTATTCCAGTCCCTTCATTCCTTCAGAACAGAGAGAACATAGTTTCGTATGACTGAATAAAAATGACCCTAAAGGATAAAATTGGAATTATATGCACAACCAACTCACTACAGGAAATGTTTCAGAGCTGGAGAGATGGCTCAGCAAGTAGGAGTGCTTGCTTTTCTTGCAGAAGACCTTGAGTGTGACATGGATCATGTCCCAGGAAACAGTTTCCACAGAAGGACATGGAGGCTGGAAACCCATTTCTTCCATCAAGAGTAGGGGTGCTATTGTCATTTGGCTTTTAAAAGAAGAGTCTCAGGCAACCCAGGCTGACTTAAAACTCACTATGTAACCAAGGCTGGCCTTGAACTCCTGATCTTCCTCCGTCCATCTAGGAAGTGCTGACGTTATAGGTCTGTGGTTGTTAAAGTGGTAGCTATCACCTTGGTGTCTGGCATTTGAGCTCTGAGTCCTCAGTTGGTGGTTCTGGGGAGGCTTAGGAGGCGTGGCCTTGCTAGAGGAGGTGTGTTCCTGAGGGCGGGCTTCGAGAGTTTAAAGACAGCCATTTCCAGGGCATTCCATCAACATGTCCACTCTCAGCTCCAGGCGCGATGCCTACCTGCTGCCACATTTCTCTGCCACGATGGTGATGGACTTTCATCCTTTTGGTACCGTAGACCCAAATAAACCCTTGCTTCTATAAGTTGCCTTAGTCATGGTGTTTCATCCCAGCAATAAAAGAGTAACTAACAGCCTGACAGTGGTGGCGCACTCCTTTAATCCCAGCACTTGGGAGGCAGAGGCAGGTGGATTTCTGAGTTCAAGGCCAGCCTGGTCTACAGAGTGAGTTCCAGGACAGCCAAGGCTACACAGAGAAACCTTGTCTTGAAAAACCAACCAAACAAACAAAAGAGTAACTAAGACAGGTAGATGCTGCATTCCTGGCCTCAACAAATATCGTCTGCCTGTTCTCTCCTCATTTCCAGAATTCCTTAGAAATGGCTCTGAGTGACTTGGGCAAATTGCCTATAAGCCAGTGGGTATAAATTACCCTTTTGCTCTTTATACTTGCAAATTTATGTATTATCATTTCAATTTTTTAATTTATTTTTAGTTGTTTTGTTATGTCGTTTATCTGTTTTGAGACAGGATCTTGCTAGGAAGCCCAAGCTGACAGTTAATGTATGGTGTTCCTCCAAGTCTAGACTTGCCTAAACTCATGGTGCTCCTCCAACTCCATCTTCTTCAGCACTGGGATTACAGGCCTCACTGTGACATTTGACCCTTTTGTTGTGTTGTTGAGACAGGGTCAAATGTAGTTCACGCGCCCCTTAAATTGCCTGTTTAGCTGAGGCTAGCGTTGGTTGACCTTTGCCATCTACTTTGGCCTTTTTTGAAACAGGATCTTACACTGGAATTACCACAGCCCAGGATGGCCTAAAAGTTACTATGCAGCCTAGACTACAACAATCCTCCTACCTCATTTGCCTGAGTGCTGAGGTTGTGGGCATGAGCCACCACACCTGGTTGGGGTTTTAAATTTTTTATTACATTTATTATTGTGTATATGTGTGCATGCACACACACATGTATATATGTGTGAGAGAGTACACATACCACATCTTTCAGGATTCGATTTTCTCCTTCTACCATGTGGGTCCTGGGACTTGAACTCAGGTCACCAGGTTTGGCAGCAATCACTTCCATCTGTTGATCCATGTTTCCAGCCCTAGTTTTAGTCTATTGTCCACTTTAAGGATAGACTTAAGGGAAGAGAGATAAATTCATCTTTAAAAATACAGAATTCTACCAGGCATTGGTGGCACATGCCTTTAATCCATGTGCTTGGGAGGCAGAGGAAGGCAGATTTCTGAGTTCAAAGCCAGCCTGATCTACAGAGTGAGTTCCAAGAAAACAAAAAACAACAAATAGAACGTCAAATCCTGACTCTTTACAAAGCATAGCTTGTTGGGAAATTGGGGAATGTTCAAACACATTAGTCCACCCAGTCTCCTCACCTTATCTGCAGGAAGGCAATATATTTGGACTTCTGGTCAGCTCATAGAGTTTCCCTTGAGGTCTCTGTGGCTTGACAATGTCCACAAAGCCCTGTGTTCCTCATGGTTTGGGCATGAGTGTGTGACTCCAACGAGAGATGCTGGGACTTTTGGTCCTCACCTTTAGTGGGTGGAACTTAGGGGAAGGAAATTAGAGCATTGGAGGCATGCCTTAGAAAAGGATATTGGGATGCTGGTGAACAACCTTTCTCTACCACATGCTCCTGCCATCCTATGCCACTACAGACTCAACGGGACAGGGAAAGGACTACATAGTGCCATCCTATGCCACTACAGACTCAACGGGACAGGGAAAGGTGACTGTGGGCTGAAATTCTGAAGCGATGAGACAATATAAATCCTTCTCATAAACTGGCTTATCTCAGGTATTTGTCATAGTGACAGAAACCTGGGTAACAGAATCCCCTTTGGGATGTGATGGGGCTGACCCCCTGCCAATGGCACAAAGCCCTGGTACATGGCGTCCAGGAGATGGTGGAGTCAGAGGGGAGCCACGCTGTGTGGTATATTCCACTCATTCCTAGTACAGAAACTCCGCTTCCAACTGAAAACAAGATTGTTGTAAATGTCATCGCTCTTCATCCCATCTGGACTCCTGAACACAAGCTGCCTTGCTTCTGAATCAGATGTCATCACCCACTGAAAAGTCTCCTGCATCCAATTTGGCTAGCAGCGGGGTCTCAGCTCAGTGGGAGAGATTCACAGTTCTCCCCCAGCAAAGCAGCCCTATGTGACTGTCATTATTACTCCTGAGAAAGAAACAGGGTGGAGAGTGCAGTGGGGAAGACTGGTTCCTTCAGAGATCTTCTGGCCCCAAGGAGCACAAACAGTGGAGACAAATACTAATGGCTCGTTTATGGATTTGAACATTTGCCTGCATGAAGAACTCCAGCAAGCACTGCCATCTCTGTGAGACTCTCAGAGGGAATGTCAGGAAATTGACACCCTTTCCTCCCTCCTCCCCCTCCCCCCAATGTATTCGTCCATAGGCTAAGACAGTGTTCAGTCAAAATCCAAGATGTGTGGTCTGGGAATTGCAACTCAGAACAGGCAGGAAATAGCTTGCCTGAGCCAATCCTGAGTGGAGAGCCCCTTCAGAGGTCAGTCTTGGTGGAAAGCTCCCAGATCCCTTAAAGATGTGTTCGTATCCTATTAACTCATACCAGGATCCTCCTTCTCAGAATGATGAGACAAAAAAAGCCTGGCATCTGTGGCAAAACACTTGCCATGCAAGAGTGAGAACCATAATTTGGATTCCCCAGTACCCACACAAATGCTGAATGGGTATGGTAGCCTGTCTGTAAGCCCTGTGTTTGGAAGGTGGGAACAACCATCCTCAAGACAAGCTAGTACGTTAGACTATCCCAGTTGGGGACTCTCGATTCGACCAAGAGCACCTAGTTCAATGAATCAGGTGGAAAGCAATGGGTGAAGACTCCCTGTCCAGCCGTGAGCACTACACGCACACTCAAACACATGCACGCACACCCACCATGTATGCAGACACACACATTCACACATAGGTAAGCTGCAGCGTGAGCACATGTATGCACATGCACATACCCACACAGAGCCTCAGGAAAAAGAGGCATCAGGTGCAGAGACGTATATGAAGCTGCAGGCAAGAACTTCCTAGCTATAAATAACCCATCCCTCTGAGAGACAGGTCTTCAAGAGCCCAGCGGTCCTCAGAAACTCCTGAATTAAGTTGCATCTGTGAAATTGTCTATGTAGTGAAAAGATTTCCAAGCATAGACTTCCACTCCATGTGTTATTCCCCGAGGAAAGGGATGCCACATGAAACTCTTCCAAGAGGGAACAAATGTTTGTCTCCAGAATTTAAAATGATGTCCCAATATGTGGCTGCCTTGATTGTAACAATTGCCGATGTTTCAGTGGAGGCGTTAGACCACAAAAAGCTTTCATGCTATAAGCCAAAAAGACCTTTGGGGATCTACATTCGACGTTTACAAACACAAGGCAATGTTTGTATAAGCACATTGTGTTCTCATTAAAGAATGAGGAGAGACGGATATTTACTGAACTTTGACAGGTGTTTTGCCTACCTCGTCATACTGGACAGTAACCTGAACAGTACAGACTGTCACTATGTCCACTAAGGGAGGAAATCAGGCTCCCCGAAGCCACTTGCCTGAGGTCACATAGGAGCACACAGCAGTCATTACATGCCCCCCCCCCCCCACGTTCTCCAGGTCACATTTGGGATACTTCCTGCTTGCGGGGTTTTTATAGTTGACTGTTGATCACTACCAGACAGCTAAGAGAAGAGTGAATCTTTGATAAGGATAGAAAAGACAGAGCCCCATCGTATGGAAGCATTTCCAGAAGATACTAAGTAACAATACAAGCTCATCATTGATTAGACCCTCATGCGGGTAGAATGCTTCCCTCTGTATCATAGTTAGGAGATTTAAATGGACTTAAATTGCATTCTAAGCACAAATTGAAAGCCACCCACATTCCACTGTTTCTGTCCACAATTCCCCTTGCTGTCCTCAGACCACGGTCTCAATGGATACAGTGTTGCCATTGCCCTCCTGGCGCCTGGGTTGCATTTCATCTTTGAAAGCCCTGGTCAGAACGACTTTTAAGGATTCCCTGAAGCGCTTCTTCTTACTGCTGCCTACAAAAAAGTAGATGAAAGGGTTGGCGCTGCTGTTGATGGTGGAGAAAAGCAAGGAGATGTTATGCAGGTTCCCAAAGGCTGACCAATATTCGTAGTACAACAGGTAGAGGACCCGCATGGGCATGGCAAAGATGAGAAATATGATAATGGTGACCATGATGACGATGTACAGCTTCGAAGAATGGGAGGCCCATGCATTCTTCCGTATCTTCACCACCAAGATGGTACTGGACACTAACATGAGTGGAGTGAAGACCAAGAAGCTAAGGATGGCTATGAAGATGATGACCGCCCGACAGTCACTCTGAGAGTGACTCTCTTCTCCGCTGTCGATACACATGACGTACTCCATGGTGGTCACCAAGCATGAAAGTGCCCACAGGAGGGCACAGACGAATGCCGACTGGTGCTTGGGGCGGTGGCATCTGTACCAGATGGGGTAGAGGACCGATAGGCATCTCTCCACACTGATGGCTGTCAGCAGATAGAGGCCTGTGTTGTAGCCAAATAGAAAAGTCACCGATAACGTCACGATTGTGTAGTAATGGCCAGAAGAGAGTTCATAGTCTAAAGCGTAGTCGATGGACAGAATAAAAATACAGAACAGGAGGGAGATGTCAGCAATGGACAAGTGGGTGATGTAGACTGTGAAGGGATTTCTCCTCATCCGGAAGCAGAGGAACCAGAGGAGGATCCCATTCTCCACAAAGCCCAGAGGGGAGATGCTCATGATGACCCAGTGCACTATGGGAATGGGTGGGTGTGAGCTCCCCAGGGAGGCATTTCTGCTGGAGTTATTCATGGCTTTCTCCTCAGCAAGGGATGTCATATTTGACTGGTCCATGAGGAGTTCTCGCGCTGGGCCGCTTCAGGTCATTTTCTATAGATAAGTCAAACAAAAAAAGCGTGTGAAAAAACATCAAGAATTGAAATACAAGAGACAGCTGGGGCTTGGGGGTGGCTCAGTTAGAAAAGTGTGATCTTTGCAGGCACAGGGAACTGAGTTGGATCCCCTCAATCCACATTTTAAAAGCAAACAACAAGCAAACAAATAACCTATGTATGGGGCCTGGAGAGATGGTTCAGTGGTCAAGGGCACTTGCTTCTCTTGCAGAGGACCTGGGTTTAGGTCCCAGTACCTATTAGAGATGCTTATAATCTGTAACTCCAGTTCTGGTACATATGGTGTCCTCTTCTGGTTTCTGTAGACACTGTATACATGTGGTGCACACGCGAACATGCAGATAAAAATTTATACACATAAAAACATGTATTTTTAAGAGCTATGTGTAGTAGCACACATTTGTAATCTCAGCACTGGAAAGACAGAGATGGAAAGATCCTTAGAGCTTTCTGGCCAGCCAGCCTAAGCGGCAAGTTCCAGGCCAGTAAGTGATCCTACTTTTGAAAAGAAAAATGCAAAGCATATGAGGAACAACACTCAAGATTGACTTCAGGCCTCCACACGTATACCCACCCACATACATGTGTACCTGCATGCCTATGAATACACACAGAGAGAAATAAGTAAAATAAAACAAGAAAGAGAGCTATGAATCATAACCCTGACATTGTGGCTAGAAAGCTTAGATCCTGGAGAGATGGCTCAGTGGCTAAGAGCACATCCTGCTCTTGCAGAGGACCCAGGTTCTAAACCCAGCACCCACATGGGTGCTCCTAAACAACCTGTAGCTCTAGTCTTGGGGGATCCAACACCCTATTCTGACGTCCAAGGACACCTGGCATGTGGTACACAGACAAACATGCAGGCAAAAAAGTAAACAAACCACTCATACACACAAAATAAAATGAATAAATAGAGGCCAGAGAGATGGCTCAGTGGTTAAAACTTATTGCTCTTACAGAAGACCCAGGTTCAATTCCCAGCAACTACACTATGGTTTACAAGCATCCAAATGGGGGATCTGATGCCACCTTCTGACCTCTGCAGATATAGGCATGCAGGTGGTGCACATACATACATACATACATACAGGCAAAATACTCATCTAGATAATATTAAATAAATCTTTTTTAAAGAAGTAAAAATAAACCTGAAAAAATTTATTCTGATGCTCTATTTTATTAAACCCAATGAGTTCAAAATAGCATTTCATCATATATCCAATATGAAATTAAAAATAAAAAAAAGGATGTGTCTCCCATATGTAGTGTCTACCTTAGCAGATGATCCACGTCTCCTGTGACCAGGTGACCACCCTGTAAGACAGCTCAGGCTTCATGCACTCACACAATGTAATTTCTCACACAAAGATGGGTAGTCCAAGTTCTTAGGAGCAAACCCAAACCAAATTCTGGGAATGCGTAAAACCAGTTCTTACGGATCCTTAGGGAAGGTAACAGGGCATGCTCCTGTCTCAGACAAGGCTCTAACACCCAGGTCCCTCCAGACCTCGAAAGCAATCAGCTCTTGGCTTCTCGCCTGAGATAGAAGCTTCTCCTGTTTGATTGGAATCATGGGGTGCAAGGGATCCCCACCACTGTGCCTGCCTCCGTCCCCTCTGCTTACTTCCAAGCCCTGAATTCACAGCCTGTCCCTCCCTACTCTGAAAAGGCATTTTCCACGCTTTCATTTTATGATCCAGGGTTTTTTATTTCCGTTCAACTTTTCTCCCTTTCCCAAAAAGCTTCTACCTAAATTCACAGAAAGAGTTGAGAAAGCTGTATGAACACGGTAGGCCCAATTGCATGTCTTAAAAAAAAAAAAAATCAAACCAACCTTATTCAATTCTATAGTTAGAGATTTCTCTTCATGGTGATGGAAACGGCTTTCTCCATTCTTCTGAGATTTAATTTTAAGTCATTGTACAGAGTGCTAAAAATAAGAACCACGGCATAGTTTTGCCAGGGAGAAACAACTGAATCTAATTCAATTCTGTGAGTGGAATGAAGGCGAGCTTGCCAAAACCAGGCAAGCACACAGCAAGGTATAGCTTTATATGGTTTTAAGGGAGGCCTCATATCATGGGGCTTTGAAGGGTCAGTAGGAGTTTGCTTGCTGAATATGGTGGGAAAGGCATTTTAAGAAAGAAGAACACTGTGACAGGAACATGCATAAAGGTAGGAGGCACAGAATGTCCCTACTAGCTGGACATGATAGCTTATGTCTGTAATCCTAACAGTCAAGAAGCTGAAGCAGGAAGATCATCACAAAGTCAAGGCCAGCCTGGTCTACATAGTGAGCTCCAGGCTAGCCAGGACTATGTAGTAAGATCCTGTCTTAATCCCAGTACTACAAAAAAAACTGCTGTTGGCCAGCTGGGCATGGTAGTGCACTTGGGAGGCAGAGGCAGATGAACTCTGCTTTCCCCCAGAGACACAGTGTTCCTTTCTGCCCAGGGCATCCTAGAGAGTGAACACTGTTTTTTCAGAGTTAGGGTAAAACTCATAGGCTGATTTTGATTTCAGGGTTGGAATGCAAATAGTTAAATCACCAAAAAAAAAAAATTATCACTAAAAACAACAACGAAGGCTGGAGAGATGGCTCGGCAGTTAAGAGCACTGACTGCTCTTCCAGAGGTCCTGAGTTCAATTCCCAGCAACTACATGGTCACAACCATCTGTAATGGGATCTGATGCTCTCTTCTGGTGTGTCTGAAGACAGCTACAGTGTACTCATCATTATATATAAAATAAATAAATAAAATCTTTTTCCAAAACAACAAATATAATCCTTCCATCATTTCATTAGAATGAGATTTTACTTAATTGAACACATTGCTTTTTTAAAAAATCACATCTCAAATGTTACTCAATCAACAGGAATCTCCAGGAATACCCAGTAGCAGTTCGGGAGGCCTGGGAACCAGCTGGCCCTGTGTGCCCGTCTCTCCAATCCCATTCCTCCTCCAGGCTCCTAGCTGTCTTATCTGTTACACATCTGCTGTGAGCAGCTGGGGTATTTGACCGATGTGAGCAGAGCCAAAGTGGCGGCTCACTGACAAAACAGTGTAACTTGGGATTTACTCTAGCTACACGGATGCTTTCCCAACAGCCCACAAACACCATCATCGAGCTCCCTGATGAGGGGCCTCACCTCCCTGGCAGGATGACTGGTCTGGGGCCACTTCCTGTCTCCAGGTAGACCCAGCTCTAGGACAGCAGGCTCTTTGTCCAGACATGCAAATCATCTCGTTGTAGAGTAACTGTAGTTGCAGACTGCATGTTTACCTGGCTGGCAGTGACAGTCCGAGCAGAAGGACAGCTTATCCTATCGGGTCTTGGTGGAGTACACAGTGGTGGGTACCTCAGCTGGGGACAGAGGGCTAGAGGCCTGGGATAGCTGGTGGCATCGTTAGTCAGTGGCACTGGCAGCATCACAGAATTTCATTCCCTCCTCTCTGTTCCTCATGGAAGCATCTCCTAGGGAGAATGAAGTTTACTAGAGCAACAAAGTGCAAACATTAAGACCCCTTCTTTGCTGCCTGACTATGGACACTTAGCACCAGTGTGAGAGGCTGGGAGGGAAGCCTTCGCAGCCCTCATCTAAGAGGGAAGAGATTGAAGGATTAATGCCAGAGCTTCTGCAAGACACAACCTCACAGGGGCTCCACCACCCACGATTGCTTCATAGCAGCTGCCAGTCCCTGGGCAGCAGCACTGTGGTGCCTGAAAATGCTCACAGATTCTAATCAGAGAGTTGGCCAGGTCTCCTGACTGCCCGCCAACAGCCGAACTTGTTTCCCACTTAATAGAGAGGAAAGCATTAGTTTAGCAGAGCCTCTCACTTCACAGACAAATGGAAACTAGAGAGATTGGAAGGTGGACCAACACTCGCCACTAACACGGGGTCCAGTGAGCCAGAAGTCCCGCCCTAAGCCCTGCTCCCTCACTCTGCTGCAGGTCTCACCACTTGCAGATGTCTGCCACTACCTTCCTATCTGAGGACCTGAAGGCACCATGTTCCTCGATGGAGGAGACTCATTACCCTCTGAGACCTAAGTTTGATTTCAAATTATGATCTCGTCTATGGGTCCAGGATTCCTGTGCCCTCTTCACATTGAAAGTCTGTCTTGATGCTCATGTTTGTAATCACAGAGGCAGGAGGATTACTACAAGCTGGAAGACAGCATGGTTTATATAGAGAGTTCTAGGAAAGTCATCAAGAAGCAGAGTGGCCCTTGGGGACAGATCATTCAATTCCTACCTAGGTAAAAGGCCATCCTCCAAAAAAAAAAAAAAAAAAAAAAAAAAGCCATCCCAATGGACTCCTCTGTAATCTACTTAGCTATGATACAAACTGGGGGGATTTTAATTTATGTTACCTTTTATTCCTATTATAAAACATTATGTTCTTCTTGCAGAATATTTGGAAATTTCACATGTGAGACAAGTACTCAAAATCAACCTTATTAAACACTCGGAATAGTCCCTTACATTTTTCCCCGATGGCTCGAACGTGTTTTTTTTTTTTTTTTAAATGGGATCAGTCTAGGATAAGGGTTATTATCATACATTTTCTCACTTGATAACATACATTTCTTTCTATCAGGGTAGTCTCTAAAATGTATTTATTCTCTACTAATCCTCTAACCTTGGACATACCAATTGCTTCTAATTTTTCATCATTATTTAATATATATATATATATATATGCTCAAATTTACAATCAGATTCATAAAGTGTGTGAGCATACACAAGCACATAGGTCTTTACCAACATCTCCACGTTTATAACTTCCTCCTGTGACAGCAAGGTACCTGGCTCCTGTCATTCACATGTGTGCAAACAACCTGCTGAGAAGTCCTCCCTCCCCTGTGGTTGAGCAGCCCACACTGCCACCATGCCCTGCTTTGGAATACTTTTCTCATTTAGCAGGGGCTCCGTGTCCCCTTCACCTCCCACACAGACGCCCTCCTGCCCTGTCTGCTGTGGGGACATCCTCTGCCAGGGTCCCATTTCTCCATCCCCTCCCTGCTGGGCTGCCTTCCCCAACTCAAGCAGACACCACCCACCTTGAGAAGAAAGGCAATGCTTAGCACAACCCACCTGTAGGAATTAAAACAACAGTAGGCAGTAGTACACTCACACCTGAGTGAAAGAGATTTATTTTTTGTTTTTTTGTTTTTTTTTTTTTCTTCAAAATCAGAATAGGTTATCTTATGTCCTTAAACTGTCACAAACTGATCTTACAATCTGGGATTTTTTTTTTTTAACTGGCATTGGGTAGCTCTCTGGTATTATGCATCCCCTGTTGAACTGCTTCTTTTTCTGGGACACAGACACCCCTGCATAAATTCTCTGAGATCTTCAGGTTTTGTTTGTTTGTTTTTTAAGATTCTACTTTTCCGGGGCTGGAGCAATAGCTCAGAGGTTAACAGCACTGGCTGCTCTTCCAGAGGTCCTGAGTTCAATTCCCAGCAACCACATGGTGGCTTATAGTCATCTATAATGAGACCTAGCTCCCTCTTCTGGTGTGTAGGTATACATGTAGGCAGAACATTGTATACATAATAAATAAGTCCTTTTTAAAAAAATCTCTTTTTAAAGATTTATTTATTTTATTTATATGAGTACACTGTAGCTGTCTTCAGACACACCAGAAGAGGGCATCGGATCCCATTACAGATGGTTGTGAGCCACCATGTGGTTGCTGGGAGTTGAACTCAGGAAGAGAAGTCAGTGCTCTTAACCGCTAAGCCATCTTCCAGCCCCCAAAAAAATCTTTTTAAAAAAGATTCTTCTTAGCCAGGCAATGGTGGTGCACACCTTTAATCCCAGCACTCGGGAGGCAGAGGCAGGCTGATTTCTGAGTTTGAGGCCAGCCTGGTCTACAGAGTAAGTTCCAGGACAGCCAGGGCTACACAGAGAAACCCTGTCTTGAAAAACCTAAAAAAAAAAAGATTCTTCTTTTCAGCCCCTTCAACTAAGGCTTGGAAACATCAAAGAAGAAGGGACCGGAAGATTGTGAGAGCCAGAGGCCCAGTGCATCTGGGTCAAGATACCATCTTCTATATAGGCCAGGGAGGCTGCACCCATGAAATCTCAAAAATGTAACTACCTAATGAGATCTGAAAAATGACAATACCAGTTGCCATGCCAAGAAAGATGGGGGAAGAATTGCAAGACCTTACCCCTAAATGAAAAGCTACAGAGCAGTAATGGTTGCTGAGAAAGAGAAGCCAGGAACGAGTCCTTTGATCACTATCCAACCCTGAGTGGCTAGCCTTAAACACACAGGCATATGACAACACTAAAGGGGCTCTTAAGGTTGCATTTATAAATGTATATGTGTATGTGAGTATATATGTAGCAATAAAACTTAAAGAATAAGAGGCCCATGAATGTGAGAGGGAGTCGGAGAACAGAAGGGTAGTCAGAAGTACCAGAAAGGGGGGGATGGTGTAAACACAGTGCTCATACATGAAATTCTAAAAATAAATAAATAAATAAGATTTTCAGTTCTTATTTTTAATGGTCTCTCTCTCTCTCTCTCTCTCTCTCTGTGTGTGTGTGTGTGTGTGTGTGTGTGCCTGAGTGCAGTACCCACACAGGCCAGAAGAGGCCATCAGACCCCCTGGAGCTGGAGTTATAGGTGACTGTGAGTTGCCCAGTGTGGGCTAGGAACTGAAACTGGATCCTCTGCAAGAACAGTGCATGCTGGGCCACCTCTCCAGCCTCAGACCTGTCTCTGTCGTGGTTGGCTAAGCCAGATTTGAAGCAGGTTCCACAGTGTTTCTTTTAAATATGACCTCACCTGTGCAAGCTCAAAGCACTGAAGAAGCACCATAACAAAAGACATAGTCTTCGGAATGCTGAGGTATTGCAAAAGTGAATGCTCATGCTCCTTGTCTTGTGACAGAACCCAGGCATGACACCCCTAATTACCTTCTGTGATTGCCAAAGACAGAGTAAATGACAGCCAACTTCTTATTATTTGTGTGCCATTTGTCAAGTCAGAGCCTCTTCCTTTTCTTTCCAAGGAGACTGGAACCTACTTGGATAGGGCTGAAGTCCCTCAGCAAGATTCCTCTAGGGGCTCTGACTTCAGAGTCGCAAGGGCCTAGAATGTGGTCAACCTTATTTCTGAGAATGGTCATTGTTTTCTCTGTAGATGTGGCAGAGACTGCAAAAGAGGCTTCATCCTGCACCATTACAGTGCAGAGGTCTCTGCTGTCTGTGCCTAAAGTTGTCTGGCTCAGGAGCTTAGCTTTCAAGCCAGCTGATCACAGATGCAAGCCCTAAGCCAAGAAGCCTGGCCCCTCTAAACCTTGGCTCCTTCACACAATTGGCATTTTTACGTTTTTCTGGGAGGCTGAGATATGAGAAAAAGTAGAAACTGAAAATCTAGATTAGGGTGTTCTTCGCCAATAGGAGTCCTGTGGAAATGTCAGGCTGAGAGAATGAATCAGCAAGCAGGGAAAACAAGCATGGTGGGTTCCCTAACAGTGGAAGGATGGGAGCTTACAGAGCCGGGTCCCTGACAGTTCCTCCTGGAGCTTACACTCAGCTCTCCCCTGAATGTGTGAGGAGCACTTGCACAGTGGAGCTGATAGCAGATTCAGGAAGAATGAGTGGGGACAAAAGGCACTTGTATGCAAGCCTGAGGACCTGAGTTCAAGTCCCACTGAAGGTGGAAGGAGAGAACTGACTCCATAAGGTTGTCCCCTGACCTCCACTCATGTCCCTGAACTTATCCGTGTGTGTGCACTCAAGCACAGAAAGAGAGAGACAGAGACAGAGACAGAGAGAGAGAGACTCACAAGGATAATACATTTTTAACTTCTTAAAATACAAATGTCACGTCTTTATGTGCATTCTCTAGAAACTCAGGAGCAAGCACCCCTTCCACCTTCCTGCTCATTTGAACAGTCTTTCCTGAGCCCCAGACGCCCATTCTGAAACACATTTTCTGAGAGAGGGACAGGAGATCGGGGTGGGAGTAGAGAAAGAAAGGATAGAGGCAGAAAAAAATAAGAAAAAGTAAGAGAGACAACCATAAACTAGGGGTTGAAAGAGTATGTATCTGAAACCTGCTCCCGTTCCCAGGCAACCACAGAGAAGTTGACGCCAGGCAGAACTTTGTTTGGTGTATAGATGCAAAGAAAAAGACTCATTCTTCTCTGTCTCTGTCTCTGTCTGTCTCTCTGTCTCTGTCTGTCTATCTGTCTGTCTGTCTCTGTGTGTGTGTCTGTCTCTGTCTCTCTGTCTCTGTGCCCCCCTCTCTCTCTCTCTCTGTGTGTGTGTGTGTATACACTAACCTGCACAAATAGAAAGCCATTTGAGAGATGGCATTTCCATGGTAAGTAAGAGCAGGGAAGGGCATTTGTGAGGCAGAACAGCTGTCCGGTGTTAAGCACATCACCCTCACACCACAGCCACCTGGGCAGATAAGCAAGGACAGGTCCCCCTTCTGAGTTTGCAGGAGAATCGACTTAGTGCACTGTTTTCCAGGGTGGAGGGCTATTATGTCTCCTTTCGGTCATTTGGCATGCCTGGCTGTTTAGAGTTCAAGCTCAGTTGAGTGCGCTCCTACATCTCGTGGCTGAATGGCCTTCAAAATGTAGGACAGCCCCACACCAGAACTCTTCAGTCCTCAACTACACACAGTGCTGAGCCTCCCTGCTCCAGAGGTCAGCTTGTGATCACCTTCTTATTGTCAGACACACACAGCAATGTGTCAACAGCCGGTACTCTCCTTGCCCAATTGCCCCACCCGCCCTGGCTGGGGAATACTGCTAAGATATGCCAAAGCCTGCTTAGTTCACACTCTGTCACCACTGGGCTGGACAGGACTTCACAAACTTCTGTGCTAAGGAAAGCAAAAAGAAACCTGCGCAGATTGCTTCTAGCCATGCCCACTGGCTCTGTGAAACGGTTTCTATATAGGAATTAAATACTGCTATAGCCCAGTTCCTCTCTTACTCCTGAAGCAGCCTTGAAAGCATCCACATCCACCATCCAGTCTGTGAATCGGTCCTCTGATTCTTCCATACATTTCCAGTCATGAGTCAAGACAACGAAGCTATGGCAGAAGTTTCAACCCAAAAGTTGGAAAGTAGCATCTGGGAACATTTCCCCTCAGCAGAAAAGCAAAATTCCCTAAAGGAAGGCAGTGAGAGACAGAAGGTTTTGCCAACACACACTTACAGCAAATATGACTCCACAAAAAGCAATCGGCATAGAAATCGCTGCCAGGGTGACAGCTCTCAGAATGGGAGAGATCTTACTGTGCTTGTCAAGAGCATCTGAACAACTCCACACGCTGGAGTGAGGACTCACTGGTGTCCTTTGCTCAGGAAGGGTCAGAGGTGACAGCAAGAGGATGGCTCCTTTGAATCCTGTGGCATCCATACCCGGCCGGCCCGCCAGGTCCCTGGTCCCAGCATCTCCCAGGATGGCTGCAGACGAGTCTCTGAAGTCAGAGCTGCTCTCCCCACTGCTGAAATATTTGAGCTGCGCTAGGCAGATGGTCCCACGCTTATCAGCAGAAGCGGAGCTTCAAATGGCATCATCCGCTGACACACAAGTGAAAATCTGTACCCTGATCCACAGTGGGAATGGGCTGGGGATAGCACAAAGTGGTTCATCACCCTCAAAGACAAGGGCCAGCCTGGGCTAAGGAGAATGGTGCTCCTGAGACATGATGTCTTAGAGAGCAGAACACATAGGACCATTCCTATTCCTAGCTGAGCTCGGGAGTAATCACATGACCTGCATTGAGCTCTTTAAGACTCAGTGTTCTTCACCGTAAAATGGTTTTTAATATTACCTCAAAAAGGTATGGAGGTTAAAAGGGACATGTATGTCTAAATCTGCATAGTGGGAGGCACATGGATAAATAATTCAGTACGCATTCCCTCTTACAAGTCCTTGGAGTATATCATGAACAGTTTTGTGCTGAAAGTGGGGCTGAGAAAATGAAGAGGAAAGGAAGCCAAGGAAGTGGGGTCTGTGGTAAGGGGGTTTGTCTGCCCTGTGGCAGTACACAGGCAAATTCCTTCCCAGGAATTGTTAGGTACAGGTTCTCACACAGGAACTGGGAAACACAGCATTAAACATCTTTTTCCCCTGACCTCTGCCCATTTTCTCCAAGAACCCAAGATAAAACCAAGCAAGAGAATTCTAGATCACCTGGATCTCAAGTAGCCACGCCCACAGTGACGAGCCACCCTGGCTCCACTCCTGTCCACACCTCTTCTTTCCAGTTACCACAGAGAAGCAGCAATGACCCTGGAACCAGTCAGATCAAAGGAGAGGGAAGGCGATTCCAACCCATTGGAAAGCAGGTGTCCACTCAAACTCTCACCAAAGCAAGTCTGAAGGGCAGGAGTGCAATTGCCCTGCAGGAAGCCCAGGGCTCAGTTCTCCCGGGGGGGTGTGTGTGTGAAGGGATGGGGACTACAAGACAGGGGTTTACCCCCAAAGACCTTCAAAGCACAGCTGGTCCCAGCAGCAGGCATAGACAGACAGAGGGTAAGTCAACAGAACCAGTGAGCTCTGGGCAGATGTCAAAAACATTTCCCCGTTACCTGATTTCCGTGTCCCAACAGAAGGGAAGGCCAGCCACCTGGAGAAGCATAAGTTTCAGGAGCAAAGTCAGAGAGAGAAAAGCAACCCCACTAAGGACAAACTGCAAGGTAGAAAAGGAAAGACACACCGTGGGGAGGGATTCATGAGAGGAGCCAGTAGGATCCAATGAGAACCAAGAAAGGGGCTGGCCAAGAGGTCCCCTGGCATGGCATGGGGGAGAGGGAAAGGAAGACAGAAGGATGGAACAGAAGGATCTTCTGTGCTCCTCTATCCACATTTGCCGCTTTCTTAGAGCTGAGGCAGTCCAGATTTGGTGAACAGTTGTCCCCAGGCGGGTAGTGGAACCCTGAGCAGAGTGACCAACTAGAGAGAAGACTCCGACGTCATTGTTTAAGTCAACAGAACAGAGGAGCGCACCGATTTGCTTCTCCCTGGTCTTTTATCGAAACACAGATGCCTGGCCACTTTGGCAGAGGACAAGTCACCCAGTTTGGAAGTTGATACCAGTCACTAGGTGAATGCAAAGCAGAGCTCCCAGGAAGCTAAGAGGTCAGCTGGTCTCCAGGGGAGGGGGCTGCTGCAAGGGATGGCTCTCCTCCCACAGTGAGTGGGTGGGAGAAGGTGCCAATTGTTGTGACTAATTGGCACCGCCAACCAAACAGGAACTATCACAGATGGGGCTGGAGTTTCATTTGTGGTAGGTAATGATTTATGCTTAGAGAAAATACAGCAACTTACTGTAAAAAATAAAGCTGCTTGCATTTAAGCCACAAATAGGACGGTTATTTCTGTGCTTGGGTTGTCGTTGCAAGGAAACATTTTCTTCAGAGGTGGGAAGATTTGAGGGGGAAGGAGGAGATATAGAAAGAGCAGAAACGGGGCCAACCGAGCCCGGGGAAGAGAAGTCTGTGGCCCCCAACTTTCCTTCCATAGAAGTTCTAGACTGCGCTCCCGAGAGATAAGTCATACCTTCCAGAGTTCCTTAAACATGCCTGTTCCTCCTGTCAAATGACAGAAAGATGAAAAAAAGCCTTGAGGGACTCAGCGGAGCAAGGGAGGAGAAAAGAAAATTTGGAAAGTAACTTAAGGAAGGATTTTGGCTCACAGTTCAAGGGTCCAATCCGTCATGGTGGGGAAGTTAGGAGGATGGCAGCATAGCTGGTCGCAGTCCATCAGCAGTCAGGAGGCAGAGAGCAATGAACGCTGCCGCTCAGCCGGCTTCCTCCTTTGCATTCAGTCGGGAACCCTGACCCATGGTATGAATGGAGCTGCCTAGAGGCTTCCAAACCCAGTCAACCTAAGAGATAATCCCTGATGGGCATGCCAAGAGGCTTGCCTCCTAGGTGAGTCACGTTAACAATCAGTGTTGACTATCATACGCGGTAACACAAGATGCCAGGTAATAGATTCATAGTAGGCGACTAGTGAGTGGTGGAGTCCAGATGTAGTGGAGCGGCAGAACCCAGAAGTGGACCCCTGCTCCCTGGGTTGGAATCCCCTCCTTCTATCTTAAGCCCTATTTCTTATGTTCCAATGCCTCTTAGTAACTGGGTGAGGACCAGGGGTGAGGAGGCTTGACACTCGCTGACCTGAGTGAGGAAGCACATGCGCTTCAGTCGTACCCTTAAATGTGTCCTCACCTGGAACCAACTCTGCCCAATCCTAGATGTTGATTGTCGATCACAGGAAGATAGCCCCGAGTGCTTCACCAAAGCTCAATGTTCTCTTCTGACTTAGAGAATCCAGAAAGCTGGAAGAGCTGGTAACTAGAGAGACAAAAGGAAGACAGGTCAGACACACAGAACATGCTGACAGACAGCCCAGCGTAAGCTGTCCTGCTCCACTGTTTGGAATGGAATTGACTTCAGGGATGCTAGAAATCGGATCTTCCAAACTTGACTACAGTAAAATTGGCTAAGCGGTTCTGTATCTTGCTGTTCTGATTGACAGGCTCTCAGAGCAGAACCAAACCCCCATCTTCCTGATTGACAGGCTCTCGGGGCAGGACCTTCCCATCCTCTGCCCTCTAGTCCTGCAAGAGAGTCTTCAGATCTCAGTGACCAGATAAAAGCCAAAGATAAAACCCCGAGAATGAAACTCTCCCAGGCCCATTTGATCTCACCAGCCTGGGGCAATCTTCTTTCCTAACCCTGTACAGGGAGGGATTGGCTGGCTCTCTCCCAAGCAAGGATTTTCATTTTTCAGAGCACATTTCTTAGACATCAAGTCTGAAGGAGAACCGTCCCACCTCTCTTGTGGGCTTGGTCTTCCACTTAGACAGGCCCACATGGTGAGGTCTAGTGAGAACACTCTACAAGGTGGAAGACTCCTAGGTATGAGAAGAGAAAACAAGCTGGTTTAGGAAGTTAGATGTAGCAATGATGCCACAGCAGCCTGAACATGACCCAGCCCCAAGAACTCCCTGACATCCTCTGTCTGAAGGTTTTTTCCCACCCAGTAGAAGAGCTTTCCTGAGCAATGAGGAGGACACCAAGTGACCCAGAATGGGTGGTAGTCCTAAGCAAAGACAGCTTGTGCTAAGGGCCGGGAGAATGCTCCTGGCCACGCCCCTCTGACAGACTGCCCGTGGCAGTAAAGATGGCTACAGTCCACAGGCAATTCACTGTTGGATCCAAAATGAAAATGCCAAATCAAACATAAACGAAATAAGCGGAGATTTCTCCGGGTTCCTCAGAATCACCGGTGCCGTAACTATAGGGCTAGGCAGTCTGAAGCAGGAGGAAATAATTAGATTAATGGATAAGGCATCAGGAAGCAGACCCGACCCATCCCAGTTAAAAGGGCCACAGTGACTTCAAACACACCATGTCTCTGAGGATGACCTTGAACTTTTTTTAAGATTTATTTTTATTATTCTTAATCATAGGCCAGAGGAGCTGGATCTCCCTGGTGCTGGAGCCATAGATAGTTGTGAAATGCCCAGTGTAGGTACTGACAATCAAACTCAGGTTCTCTGCAAGAGCAGTATGTGTTCTTCACCACTGAGCCATCTCTCCAGTCCCAACCATGCCTGCCTCTGCTTCATAATTGCTTGGATTATAGGCACACATCACCATGCCCAGTTTTATGCAAACTCCATGCATGCTAAGCAAGTATTCCATCAGCTGAGCCACATCTCCATGGGTGGAGAGGTAGTTCAGTGGTTAAGAACTGCTTTTCTCAAGGACCTGATTTGATTTCCAGCACCCACATGGCAGTTCACCAGCATCTGTAACTCCAGTCTTTAGGGATCCAACGCCCTCTTCTGGCCTCCACAGGTACTGCATAAATTTGGTGCACAGAAGTACATGCAGGCAGAACATTTAAATGTTTAAACTTGCCTGCAAGCACGTCTGTGCACCACACATGTGCCTGGTACCTGCAGAGGCCAGAAGAGGGTGTCAGATCCCCTGCAGCTACCTTACAGATGTGGTTGTGAAGAACTGAACCCAGGTCTTCAGAAAAGTAGTACATGGTCTTAGCAGCTCTGTTGAACAAATATTTTATAAAAGAAGTTAAACAAATGGCTGGTAAGCTTATGAACAGGTGCTCAAAACATTAATCATCAGAGGAATGTAAATTAAACCCTAAATGAGATACTGTCTCATACCTGCTAAAATGTGGATACAGAAGATTGCAAACAAAAGAATTCAAACCGAATGTTGGTGAAGAGGGGGACAGTAAGAACTTTAGCAGCTCCGGTGAAAATGCAGAACCAGTTGGCAAAGCTGGTCAGGAATTTCTTTAAAAAGCAAACAAGCACTTTGAGAGCCAGATTCTCACTGTTAGGTATTTACCCACGAGAAAGTAAAATCTAAGGTTGGAGAAATGGTCAGAGGTTGAGAGCATTCGATGCTCTACAAAGTTCTATTCCCAATATCCACATCCGGCTGACTACAGCCATCTGCAGGCTCCAGTTCCTGGGAATCCTGTGCCTTCTTCTGGCTTCTGGGGGTACTGCACACACACACACACACACACACACACACACACACACACACAATCTTTGAAAAGAAAAGAAAAAATGTATACACCAAATGGATACACCAAAATCCTCATGTGAGGATATTCATAGCCATCTTATTTATAAAAAATAAGAATCTAGTGGCCTGCAGAAATGGCTCAGCAGTTAAGAGCAATGACTGCTCTTCCAGAGGTCCTGAGTTCAATTCTCAACAATCATATGGTGGCTCACAACCATTTTTAATAGGATCTGATGCCCTCTTCTGGTATGCAGGCTCTATATGAAAATAGAACATTCATATATATATAAAATAAAGAAAGAAATAAATCTTTAAAAAAATAAGAATCTGGGGCTGGAGAGATGGTTCAGCAGTTAAGAGCACCAACTGCTCTTCAAGAGGTCCTGAGTTCAAATCCCAGCAACCACATGATGGCTCACAACCATCTGTAATGAGATCTGATGCCCTCTTTTGGTGCATCTGAAGACAGCTACAGTGTACTTATATATAATAAATAAAAAAATCTTTTTAAAAATTTAGAATCTGAAAACAGTTAAGATGCCCATCAAAAATAATCTGGATCAACAAATTGATATACATTCATACAATATAAAACTATTCTGAAATAAAAAGCACAGGCTCACAGATACATGCAGCAGCATAAATATCCATCTAATATAGAACATTCCAGAGGGGGCAAAACTATCATATAATGATAGAAGTCTGATTATTATTCACTGGTCATGTCAAACTGGCTAGGAAAAACAATGTCCCACATCTAGGTTGGGACACAGCCTACATGCATATGTACACTTATCAAGTTAGACCAAAGAGAACAACTAAGAGATATGATTTTCGCTGGGTGTAGTAAGCTTTGCCTCTATACAAGTGTTTCTTAGTTCAGAGAGCTCTTATAGCTGAGCCTGTCATTGGAAAGGTCACATGTTCCACCTTCAAGAAGGTGACTGGATACTGAACCGCAGGAGGCGAGTCAGCGTTTGTGCTGGAGCCCACATGGAGTGGAAACTGAAACGCTTTCCTCTAGAACTCTAAGGACAATAAAATCTCACGTGTATTTCTTTAATAACTTCAAGTCACATGTTTAAAGTGGCAGGCTGTTTCCCTGCTCACTTCTGGTTCCCTCCACTCTCTGCTGTTCTACACTCAAAACGTTTTCAAGTAGCTCGCGTCGGCTGATAGAAATCTTTGGTGGGAAAGGATAGGGTAAGACATTGATTATATTCAGAAAGCTGAAGCTGAATAAGCAGGACTTTGGACCTAGCATAGGCTGCATAGCGAGACCTCCTCCAAACAGAACAAAACCAAACCAAATAAAAACCTTAATTATAAATGGAGGGGTTTATGTCAGCCTACAGGATCACAGCATCATGATATTTTATTTTATTTTATTTTATTTTATTTTATTTTATTTTATTTTATTGGTATGGGTATTTTGCCTATGCATATGTCTGCATACTGTGTACATGCCTGGTTCCTTTGGAAGCCAGAAGAGAGCGTCAGATCCCCCCGGAATTACAATTAGAAATGGGTGGACTTCCATGTTTATGCTAAGAATCAAACCTGGTCCTCTGCAAAAGCAGCCAGGCAGTACTTGAAACAGCAGAGCCATCTCTCCAGCCTTGTTCTGATACCTTAACCATGGGAAGCTCACGCACTTTACCAAGTTAGTCCTGGAATTTGCTGTTCCCTTATATTTCCACTAGGGGGTATCTAGGCCAGCAAGGATTAACATGCTTAATCTATGAAAATCTCCAGCCAACTGATTAAAAAAAAAAAAAAAAAAAAAAACACATTCAGACTACCAATAAAAACATGTAAAATTAACACCAAAGAAATGTAAATTTTAAAAATACATTTGCCATTTTCCTGTACTGTGTTAGCAAACATTAAAAAATAAAATTATCAATGTTGGAAAGCATGCAGGTCTGTTGCTGCTACAGATGCCAATTAATAAAACTTCCTCGTAAGCAAGAACTCCCTTCTCCGGGTCCTGAGAAGGTGACCATCCACAGACACAGCATTGAGCAGTATGTTTTTGTCAACTTGACACAAGCTAAAGTCATCCAGAAAGTGGGAACCTCATAAAAAATCCCTCCACTGGGGCTGGAGAGATGGCTCAGCAATTAAGAGCACCGGCTGCTCTTCTAGAGGCCCCAAGTTCTATTCCTAGCACCCACATGGCAGCACTAAACTGTCTGTAACTCCTGTTCTGGGGGGCCTGACACCCTCACACAGACAGACATGCAGACATAGCCTGCAGACATAGCCAGGCAGTGGTGGCGCACGCCTTTAATCCCAGCACTTGGGAGGCAGAGGCAGGTGGATTTCTGAGTTCGAGGCCAGCCTGGTCTGCAGAGTGAGTTCCAGGACAGCCAGGGCTATACAGAGAAACCCTGTCTCGAAAAAACAAAAAACAAAAAAAACACGCAGACAAAACACCAATATACATAAAATATTTTTTTAAAAAAGAAGAAAACACCTCCATCAGATTGGCCTACAGGCAAATCTGTGGGGCATTGTTCTGATTAATGATTGATACAGAGGGCACGACCCATGATAGGCAATGCCACCCCTGGGCAGGTGGTACCAGGTTATATAAGAAAGCAAGCTAAGCATGCTCCAGGGAACAAGCCAGTAAGCAGCATGTCTCTCTGGTTTGCTTCACCTCCTGCTTCCAGGTGCCTGCCTTGAGTTCCTGTCCAGGCTTACCTCAATGATGAACTGTGATGTAAGCCGAAATAAATCTTCCCCTATGCTGCTTTTGGTCAGTATTTTTTTTTCTAGATTTATTTATTTATTATATGTAAGTACAGACACTTTTTCTTCAGACACTTTTTCTTCTCTCTCCAGCCCTGCTCGCTGTCTTCAGACACACCAGAAGGGGGCATCAGATCTGATTACGGATGGTTGTGGTTACTGGGATTTGAACTCAGGACCTTCAGAAGAGCAGTCTTAACCGCTGAGCCATCTCTCCAGCCCTTTGGTCAGTATTTTTATCACAGCAGGAGAAAGCAAACTAGGAGAGGCGGGCTCTGAAATTTTAATAAACATTTCTTTCCCTGTCCTCTGAAGATGTTTTTCCGGACGCATGCATTTTACCCTCTTTGCCACTTGCCTAGATTATGATCATGTGCTCGCCCAAACATCAAGAAAAAATGTCCAGTTGTGAGAAAGAATATTTTGGGAGTATTGCCTTGGGATTCAGAGTCTATCCACGCCAGTGGCTGTTCTAAATATTACCCTGGGCTCAGCCCTGCATACTTGGCCAGCATTGTTTTGGCCCTTCATAGAAATATGACTTCTAAATTTTCCCTTGCAGATATTCATCAGCTGTACAAAGAGAAATGGCATAAACTGATGAAAGCCATGCTCCCTGGGCCATGGGCACTACTTCCTACAACACCCACTGGCTTTGCATGAAGACTCTGGACCTTCAGAGCAGCACCCGATTTTGCAACATGGATACGGTGCTCTTTATAAACTAGGTAGTAGGCCTGGATCTGTTGCTTTCCCTCTTGCTGTGAGGAAATCCCTGAGAAAGACAGCTTAAGGAAGGAGAGGTTTGTTTTAGCAGCTGGAGTGAGAGTCCTGCTGGCCACAGGACTCCTCCATGG
This sequence comes from Rhynchomys soricoides, assembly GCA_019843965.1. Lineage (NCBI taxonomy): Eukaryota > Metazoa > Chordata > Mammalia > Rodentia > Muridae > Rhynchomys > Rhynchomys soricoides. The sequence goes on along the minus strand of JADRCH010000730.1, from coordinate 62,466 downwards.
GACCAGCAATCAGGAAGCAGAGAGAGATGAATGTGTGTGCTCACCTCCCCTTTCTCTTTCCACACAGTCCAAAAGCCCCAACCCACAGAATGCACCATCTACCTTAGGGTGAGTCTTCCCACCTCCATTTGCCCAATTTAGAAACTCCCTTACAGATATGCTCAGAGGTATGTCTCCTTGGTCATTCTAGACTCCCTTAGGTTGACAGTATTAACCAGCACAGGGGTTTATTGCTAGAGATCTTGAGAACACACATTTGGTCGACTTTGGAAATACATCATTTGGTTGCCTGAAATAATTTAGTCAGAGGCCAACCCTGGGTACCATTAAAGCTGTTTTCATTTTTCTTTTCTGTCCATGACTGTTTTGTGGAAAATGGTGTTTTTTTCACATGTAATTTCTTCAACAATGTTGGAAAAATAGTCACCTCCAAATGAGAGCAGCTTGCTTAGCGTTCTTACACAAAGAAATGAACTTCAAGAGCACTGCCTGAATCCTTCCAGGAGGGTTCTCCAAATTCTGTGATAGCATGTGTCAAATTCCACATGTCTACTTGCTGTGTGTATGGTTTTCATATAAAAATTAACACCTTGAAGCAGCAATTTTGCCTCATTAATTTAGAATTGGTGAAATCCCCTGTTATGGTTTGTATATGCTCAGCCCAGGAAGTGGCACTATTAGAAAATGTGGCCCTGTTGGAATAGGTGTGTCACTGTGGGTGTGGGCTTTAAGACCCTCATCCTAGCTGCCTGGAAGCCAGTATTCTGCTAGCAGTCTTCAGATGAAGATGTAGAACTCTCAGTTCCTCCTGCACCATGCCTGCCTGGACGCTGCCATGCTCCTGGCCTTGATGATAATAGACTGGACCTCTGAACCTGTAAGCCAGCCCCAATTAAATGTTGTCCTCATAAGAGTTGCTCTTGGTCATGGTGTCTACTCACAGCAGTAAAGCCCTAACTAAGACAGCCCCAAATTAGTTTAATTTTAAACCGTGTTTATAATTCATATCACAATTTTAAAATATTGGTTGTTTTATATGTGTGTGCATGTGAGCAAGTGTGAGTGTGTATGCATGTGAGCAGGTGTGTGTGTAAGTATGTGTATGTGTGTGTGTATGTGAGTGTGTGTCTGTGTGTGTGCATGTGTGCAGGTGTGTGTGTGCAGGTGTGTATGTGTGCATGTGTACAGGTGTGTGTGAGCATGTGAGCAGGTATGTGTGTGTACATGTGTGCAGGTGTGTGCATGTGAGCAGGTGTGTGTGTGTGCATGTGTGCAGGTGTGTGTGTGTACATGAGAGCAGGTGTGTGTGTGTATGTGTGTGTGTATGTGTGTGTGCATGTGAACAGGTGTGTGTATGTGTGTGTGTGTGCATGTGAGCAGGTGTGTGTGTATGTGTATGTGTGCATGTGAACAGGTGTGCCATGTGGACTCCAGAGATCAACCCTGGGTGTCTTTACTACTCTCCCCCTTCTTTATTATTGTTTTCCTGTTACAGATGTTTTTGAGTCACTGATATAGTTGCTGGGTTTCTGGGAACTGAACTCAGGACCTCTGGAAGAGCAGTCAGTGCTCTTAACCACTGAGCTATCTCTCCAGCCCTATTACTGTTTTATTAATTCTTCCATACAAAGCGTTTGTTCACACTCAGCCAACGCCTCCCCTCAGTTCTTCCCAGATCTGCTGTTCTCTTTTATGTCCTCCTTTTTCTCATTTCATAACCCACCTTCAATTGAACTTCAATTCATGCTGTCCATAGACTTCTGGGTCTGGGGCCATCCACAAAAGAGACACCGCCTTAGTTTATGAGACAATGACTTTGGAGCATGTATTTCAACTAGACTGGCTGGTCTTTGAACCCCTGGGCTCCTCCTGTTTCCATATCCTAGAACCCAGTGATGGAATTATAAATGTATGCCTCCACCTGGTTTTATGTGAGGTGTGGGCAATTTACTCCAGAGCTATTTATCTCCCCTGCCTTAGACTGGGTTCTTGAATGTTAGTTTAATTTCTCTGGTCTAGACCCTGAGTCATTTGGGAAAGAAACTGAGTTGATTGTCCCTGTAAAGACACAATATGGCAGGCAGCTGATGGTCTGACAAGTGTCTGCTTCCTGGTTGTGATGAGTGACCCGGAGCCCTCTGGTTCATAGCAATCACTCCCTGGTGATAACTTCATAGAATGCGAACAATCCAGCCCTGTAAATGGTAAGACTACAACATCCTCATCATCCCTGGTATAATTTTTGTCAACTTCTTTATGTAAAAGCAGAATGCCTTATCATACCAATGTGCATTTACTAAACAATTTTGGTGGCAGATTGCAAAGGTGAAAGTGCAAATAACTTTGCTGTGTTGGTCTAAGATTAATCAGTACAACATCTGAACCTCACACACTTTGAGGGGTTCACCATGGGCAAGTCAATGTCCTAATTCTGGGCCCTCATTGACAGCCAGAAGGTCAGAGCTTAACATTCCTGGAACTGTAGCTACTGAACCCAGTTACTTTATGCTTAGTTACCAAATTGAAAAAGACAAAACAAAAATATGTGTCCTGCCAGGACAGGATAAGTGAAACATAATAAGTACATAAAATTGACCTTCTTAACTTTGTCCCAACTTGAGTCACCATTTAGGGGAGATTACTGTTAGTGTTGATGCCTTTGGCTTGACCACACAGTGTGGGGCTTTGTGGCTCTTCCCTGTTTGCTCTTTCTTCATTCTGACCTACCAGGGTGACTAGAGAAACAACGTAGGCAAGCTCTCCTCACAAATGTTCTTATGAGCCAGGCAGTGGTGGTACACGCCTTTAATCCCAGCACTTGGGAGGCAGAGACAGGCAGAGTTCTGAGTTCAAGGCCAGCCTGATCTACAGAGTGAGTTCCAGGACAGCCAGGGCTACACAGAGAAACCCTGTCTCGAAAAACCAAAAAAGAAAGAAAGGAAGGAAGGAAGGAAGGAAGGAAAGAAAAGAAAAGAAAAGAAAAGAAAAGAAAAGAAAAGAAAAGAAAAGAAAAGAAAAGAAAAGAAAAGAAAAGAAACGTTCTTATGAGAACATGCTGGAGAAGGAGCTTGTACACACAGCCAATAGGAGATAAGGGAGCTTCAGGGCAATACCTTTTAGCAGTTGGCTACCCCTACACATTAGCCCAGGTTAGGCTCCTGTTAGAGGCGTAGGCCTCAGTGTTCTCTGGGCCCTGAGACAGGCAGGTACAGACATGGAAGAGGCTTGGGGGGCTGGAGTCCTAAGTGCTGGGGGGAAGGAATAGATGGCAGAGAAGAAGGTTTCCACAAAAGACAAAAATCTCATGACTTCTGGGAAATGTACTCGGCTTCTCATGAACCTCTCCAATTCAAGAGCACAGTCAGAAAACTGTTGGTGCAAATGAAACCCAGCCCAACCCAGGATCTTGTCAAGAGTCATGGGATCTACATGGACATCTCTTAAATGGTTCTGAGTCACAGGGATTGCAGAGGGAGTAACTTGAAGTGGAAGTTCTAGAAGAGGAACATGCTACCTGGGAAGCTGACCAACTCCACAGACCCATGTGGCTGCCTGGCACAGTCTCCCTGAGAAATCCTTCTATCTCACCCATTGCTTCCCTGGAGGAGGCGTGCACTCCCTGGAGGCTCCCTTGCTAGAGACCAGATTTGAGGGTTTCTCTTTACCAACAGGGTCAATAGGGTTGGGCCACCTGCTGTTACCAGAGGGCAGCTATCCCAGCCCACAGTGTGGAAACAGCTTCATTTATTCTTTATACCCCAGCCTTCTCGGAGGGACACTCAGTTACGCCTCCATCTCCAGCCAGCTCTTAACCTCCATCCTGTTCATTCAGCAAAACTCAGCAAGCAGGTGCATGGAGCGTCCCATGGGGGTGTGTGGAAACAGACGGAGAAGAAAATGCAGAGCCGTGAGACTGAATGTGACAATGACATCAGCCGGCCAGAGTCCTCACTCAGCTCCACCACTGCCAATTTGAAGTAAGTCACTTAACTTCCGGAAGCCTCAGCTTCATCTCTGAGATAGGGACAATGACACACCCACATCGTAGGGTCCTCCAGTAAATGCTCAAATGTCTCAGCTGTATCTCCGGCAGCTGAATGGGGACTGTCAGCGAGACACACTGATCTTGAATTCGAAGTTCTATTTACATCTTCAGTAAGTCAGTTCATGGTTTTTATCATGCCAGCTGTAGAAAGGAGGGCTTGATAAACTCAGCCTGACTGGCGGGCTGCGGAGAAAACAATGTCTAGCACTGAAGGGAGGGTATGCTGATAAGCAGGCATTCTGAAAACTCACTGTGCCCAGTGTCTGGGACTCCCATAACCCATAAAGCTGGGTAGCCTAACATAGCAGAATGTATTCTCTCACAGTGTCAGAAGCCAAGAGTGCAAATCCAGATGCCAGCATGGCCAGGCTCCATCTGAGGCTGGGTACAAGCCCTCCTTGCCTCTCTTGGGCTTCCAGTGGTGGGTACCAACACTCCTCTGCCTTCCCCTTACAATTCCATATTTGTATCAGCATACCCACCAGGCTAGATTAAATCAATGTGGAGTTCGCTCTATCCCAGTATGACCCATATTGACTACAATGACCTGATTTCCAACTGAGCCCACAGTTGAGACTTCAATGTGGTTTTAGGGGCTGGGGAACACACGGAAATTCAAACCATAGTACCCAAGTTACAGAGCTGAATCGCACGTAACTTCCCTGCTGGGCATGTCGGAAAGGCATTAAGATCCGTCTTCTTACCAAGCTCAGAAAACTGAAATTCCAGCACCGTTCCTCAGTTCCGCTAAGTACGATCACGTGACTGTGCAGCCATCGCCGCTGTCCATCCCCTGGACCTTCTTCATCTTCCCAAACAAAAGCTCTCCACTCATTGAAATACTGTGTCCTCCCTGCTCCAATCCCTCCTCCCAGCCATCACCCTTCTTTCTCTCTGTAACCCTTACTAATATCTGTAAGGAATCATCTGTAAATGGAAGGAGACATGATATGGAAGTACACTCTCCCACCCAGTCTCAGGTACCGAGGCTTGGTTGCCAGCTTTGGGATCATGCAGGTCCTGACTTCATAAATAGATTAATCCATTGATGAGGTCACAGTTTGAGGGCGTTATTGAAAAGAGATGGAAGCATTAGAATGTTGGCTTGGTTGGATGAGGTAGGGTACGGGCGGTGTATCCTTCCTCCCGTCCCTTCCTCTTCATCCTTCTCTCCCTGCTTCTTGTCTGTCAAGAAGTGAGCCACTTAGCTCCCCTCCATGCTGGTTTGCCTTATCATGGCCCCAAAGCCACAAAGCAAAAGACTATAGGCTGACTGAAACCCTGGCACCAAGCCCAAGCAGATAACTCTCCCCTTTCCAGTGTTCATTCTGTTACAATAACTTATCAACAATGCTTTTCCTTTTTTGAGACAGGCTTCTTCCACTTACCATGGTGTCTTCCAGTTCCATCTATGTTGTAGCCTGTGTCCGAATCTCTCCCCTTTTCAATCTTGCACGGAAAAAAAAAAAAAAAAATCACTTTCCGTTGATTCATTCTTCTGGGAATAGACCCTGAATTGTTGGAGGATATATTTAATAAAGTAGCTTTACTTTTAAGTGACATATAACAGGATACCATTCCTGGTACCAACTTCTGTTTTAGTTAGGGTTTGCATTGCTGTGAACACCATGACCAACTCATCTCTTGTAAGGACAACGTTTAATTGGGGCTGGCTTACAGGTTCAGAGGTTCAGTCCATTATCATCAAGACAGGAACATGGCAGCATCCAGGAAGGCGTGGTGCAGGAGGAGCTGAGAGTTCTACATCTTCATCTGAAGGCTGCTAGAAGATTGGCTTCCAGGCAGCTAGGATGAGGGTCTTAAAGCCCACACCCACAGTGACACACCTACTCTAACAAGGCCACACCTCCTAATAGTGCCACTCCCTGGACCAAGCATATACAAACCATCACATACATGTAGGGTATAGTGACATTTCAACACAGTATGTACAATGTGTAACTGGTCTGTCCATCACTTCAGACGTATCTTCATGCTAGAAACAAGAATCCTCTCTCTTAGCTGTTTGAGAATATTTAATTGGTTGCTATCATGGTTAGTATTGTCGATTTGATGGATAGAGTCACTAAAGAGCCAATGCCTCTGGGTGTGCTGGGATTTTCAAAATTAGGTTACTTGAGGTAGGAAGACCCACCCTACATGTAGGTAGTCCTATTCCATATGCTGGGATCCTAGGCTCCATCGAAACAGAAACAAGAGCTGAGCCCCAGTGTTCATCTTTCTCTGCTTTCTGACAGCCAATGTTTCATGTCCAGCCACCTCACTAGCCTGCAAACATGCCCCCCCACCCTGATACACTGTATCCCCTGAACTATAAGCCAAGATAAACCATTTCTCCTGAAAGTTGCTTTTGTCAGAGCAACAAGATCATGATAGCTAGGACGCCATCTTTTCTCAGAGTGCTGCAGTATAGAATTGGAGGAGACATGTTTGCTTATCAAGCCCTGAATTTCTCTCTTCCTTCATGATTCTCGGGAGCCTATGGAATCAATACCCTGCTAGACATTGCTGAAAGAACCTCAGAAGGCACTCTGCATGTAATTTTAGTCCTGATCTTCACAAGCACCCAGGGATCTGCAGGCAACTCAAATGACCACCAACTTCTGTAGAAGGATCACTTATTAAAGAAACATTAGCTGGCTCACCAATCTCCAGGAGGCAAAAAATAACCCAGGCTGTTAAGTTAGGTTGCCAACAACTGCATAGGCTAAAAGCGTGCGGCAGATTTAGCTCCACCAAGACGTGGCTGCTGCCTCCGTGAAGCACAGTGAGTCAGCAGCCCTGCCACTCCTGGTCCCCTGCATCATGTGCTGGCCTCACTCTTGCCATTGACACCCCCATGCTAAAGGTGCTTTCTGTGTCCCTGCACCTTATGAGCAGAGTACTTGAGGCAAAATAAAGAATGCCTGGACTGCTGTACCAAGGTCAGAAGCCCATGACTAGCATGTGGGTGGAGGGTCAGGAAGAGACTCACACAGTGAGGAACCCTCCTTCCGCTCCTGCCACTCAAGACACAGAAAGGAACTCAGATACAAAATGGCCAAAAGGAGAGAGCAACCTCAGCTTTTGGTAACTTCTCTAGCTCTGTCTGTAATGATGAGTAATCATTATCCTAAACTACTCATACTGGGGCTGGGGGGGGGGGTCGCTACCTGGAGACTCCTCCCTATAGGCCCCCCGTAGCCTTCTCCATTTTGATCCATTCCCAAAATCTGGATGCCTTATGTCCTCACCAATACTTACACACACACACACACACACACACACACACACACTGAGTGTTTTATGTTTGTATCAGTGTGTGTGCATGTGCATGCGTGCATGTGTTTATGTGTGTAACTGTGTGAGTGTGTGTGTGTGTGTGTGTAACAGCCACCCACATCCAATGGAAAGAGACACTGTTTGATCACTTTCAAACCCCCTCAGCCTCACCCGAGTCTGTGTTCCTCAGGAGTGTGCAGAAAGCCCTTAAGGAGGGAGGCTGGATAGCAGAGGAACTGATTACAAGAGAGGGGGTTTCACTGAGGGAGGGCAGCTGCAGGGAGAGTTCATCTGCCCCTGCCAGGGATTTACCCAGGGGCATCTGTGTCACCATCTAAAGGGATGCATCTTGGAAAGCTGACTAAAGGACACAGAGATTCTAAAAGCTTCTGTCCCTCCCCACATTCCTCACTTGAGCATCCCCATTGACTGCTCTGAGGTGTTTAGCCTTACATTCAATAGGTGCATGTAAGTTAATGTGTTCTGTAAGTCTTCTGATCACACTAACAAACTTGAAGAGGGACCCTGGCTTATAAGCCATCCAGAAGACTCACCCTGGTAACTGCAGTCTTGGGGGACAAAGCTTTCAAGCTGGAATACACTAGCTCCAGGTGGACCATGTCAGAACTGAATTATGATTCTATGCAATTATATAGCATCACGATAGTGTCTGCACAGAACAAACAAATCAGTTGGTGGGGGGGAAACCACCTCCCACATCTGCCATGAGAAGTGACGACTAGTTAGTTTCCCTTCTCCGGTACTCCTCCCCCCTCATCAGCCCCAAACCTCCAGGCCCGTCTTAAAATAAACACCCTATGCTTAGTCCTCCGTGAGAGATCACTGATATTTTTACAGACCCGCCTTGGAAGTTCCCAGAACACATCTTCCCCTGGCAGCACAGTTAACTTTGAAATTCTGCATTCAGCTCAAGCTGGGTAGTGAGGTCTGTCAGACCATGCTTCTCAGATAACACAGCCCCAGCCTCAGGCAACAAGAGCCTCTGAGAACAGAGCCACTTCAAAACCACCGCAAAAAATAGCAATCCCTCCCTGGCCCTTGGGAAAATGCCCAGTACTCTGCCAAAAGGCAGCGAGAAGCCCCTGTGGGTTCTTATTTGCTGGTGCCATCAAGTGGTAGGGGTTTGATTTGGTTTGGTTTGGTTTTTTTGTTTTTTGTTGTTTTGTTTTGTTTTAATAAATGTTGCTTGGCAGGCTGTGTGACATCTATGCTCAGGTAAATTTATGTCATGAAACACTCAATTTGGGGACTGGAACACAACCCAGTCAATAGAGTGCTTACCAGGCAAACATGAGGACCTGAGTTTGGATCCCAAGCACCCAGGTTAACAGTGTATAATCCTGGCGCTGGGGAAATACAAAAGAGAGATGATCCCTGGGGCTGGACAGGAAATGGAGAGGATGGCATGGAAAAGCAAAATGTTTATCCGCTCAGACTAGAAGGGATCCACATTCCACACTCTTGGGCAAGAGCAGAGGAATATTCTTGCTATTGTTAAACTAATGGATAAAGGGGGTAATTTATAGTGGTTGTTCTCTCTCTCTCTTTTTTTTAAAGATTTATTTATTTAAATAAATACACTGTAGCTGTCTTCAGACACACCAGAAGAGGGCATTGGATCCCATTACAGATGGCTGTGAGCCACCATGGGGTTGCTGGGAATTGAACTCAGGACCTCTGGAAGAGCAGTCAGTGCTCTTAACCGCTGAACCATCTCTCCAGGCCCATAGTAGCTGTTCTTAAGAAGAAGTAGAGATTGGCTCAGTTGATGGAGTGCTAGCTTAGCACTCATGAAGTCCTGGGCTGCATCTCTACCACTGCACAAAACCAAGTATGGCCAGGCATACCTGTAATTCCAGCACTCGGGAGGAGGGGGCAGGCAGATCAGATGTTCAAGGTCATCCCCCAGGACTACATGAGACCCTATCTCCAAACATAAAACAATAATATAGATAGTGGGATTTACCCACTTGTATCTGTTCCCTGCCTACAATCCCAACACTCTGGAGAGTGAAACAGAAACATTTCTGTGAGTTCAAGGCCATTTTGGACCACACAGTGAGCTCCAAGCCAGCTTGAGCTACAGAATAAGACTGTTGTTGCAGGGTATTCGCCAGAGAAGACTGCTTGTTTAAACCAATAGAAAGTCTTTATTGGCCAGCTGGCAACTACACTTGATGTTGGGGATCCCAGTGTGGTACTGAGCCTTTCTCAGGGTGAGCTTTTAAGAATAAAACCACGGGGCTAGAGAGGTGGCTTAGTGGTTAAGAGCACTGGATGCTCTTCCAGAGGTCCTGAGTTCAATTCCCAGCAACCACATGATGGCTCCCAACCATCTGTAATGGGATCTACTGCCCCCTTCTGGCATGCACCATATAGACACACAGAATACTCATACATATGTAAATAAGAATTAAAAAAGAAATGTTCTGGGCTGACAAACTTCAGTTAACAAGAACAGTTAGCCAGAAACAGAACTACAGAACTCAAAAGGCAAGGTTAGTACCTTACAGACCTTTCCAAAACTACAGACTTTGATGGGTTAGGTGTTTGTTTTTGTTTTGACGGGTGGTGCTGTCTGTGTGCTGAGTTTTATAGCCGGAATGGTACTGCCATCATGGAGTTGGTTGTGCTAAGGAATGGGGGTCTATGAAGGTCTGGGGGCTTGTTACACCTGCGAATAGTAACAACAATAATAGAGAAGATGACGACAAAAAGAACTGGAGGATGACAAGGGCTAGGGTATGACTGTAACGTGAGATTTTTCAGGTCTTGTGACAACTTGGCTATAGAATGTGTCTTGATGCTCCCACACTGAAAGTTCACCCTACAGCTAGTGGAACTGCTAGAAAGTATCTGAAACCTTAGGAGAGAGACTCAGAGAAAAAAAGTTCCTGGGAGTGTGTTCTTAAAAGAATATGTGGCACTGGTCACCCCCACCCCCACCCCACCTCCAGCTACCGTTACACTGTTTCTTAGATGAGCACCTCGGTTCCCTGCGGCCCCGAAACATTACAGACAGGTGACCCTGGCTGAAGCCTCTGAAACCATGAGCCCGGGAAGCCTTCCCCGCTTTAGTGTTATCGCCTGGGTTATTTTGTTGCAGCAAGGAAGGCTGACTCAGAGAATACTGGCACCAAGGGAGGCCATTGCCATGACTTTTCTCACTGGGGTGGTGCGAAATGGATGAGAGGTGGAGGCAGGAGGATTAGGAATTCAAGGTGAGCTAGTCTATAGTCGACCTTGTAAACCAACAAATTAGATAGCACTGAAACAGTATCCCATCAGTTTTGCCACATCTTATTTATTAGAATTGAGTCAGTTTCTAGTACACACACACACACACACACACCCCTAAGGAAGAGGTAACAGCCAGGAGAAGGAGTATTTTCTAAAAAGAGCCAGGATATGTTTTTCTAGAGCTCGGTGTGGTGAGGTGGGAGGGGTGCCTGGGAAGCCCCATGCTGAGGCATCCTTTAGGGTATAGGAAGGGGAGTTGAGAAGGGAGCAGAAACAGAGGTGGGGGAGAGGGGAGGAGGAGGGAAGAGAAGAGGCCCTGAGGAAAGCATGGTGGAGGCGGGGGAGGGACGGAAAGAGGAAGAAAGGGGTCAGGAAGAGAAGGGAATCAGAGAGAGGGAAGGGGCAGAGAGAGCAAGAAGGGGCCAATCAGCCTCTTTTATAGCAAGCCAGGCCTACCTGGCTATTGCCAGGTAACTGTTGGGCAGAGCCCAGAAGGAATGCTGACATTAGCCGAGGCTTTTAATCCCAACCCTCTGGGGTACAGGCAGGTAGATCTCTATGAGTTCAAGGCCAGCCTGGTCTACAGAGTGAGTTCCAGGACAACCAGGGCTACGCAGAGAAACCCTGTCTCAAAAGGAGAGAGAGAGAGAGAGAGAGAGAGAGAGAGAGAGAGAGTGTTACAAAGGCTTTGACTCATGTGGAGAGGGAGTCTTCTACAAATACCAATGACTTTAAAAAAAAAAAAAAAAAAAAAATCTCAAGTAGGGCAGGCAAGATGACTCAGTGAGTAAAAGCACTTGCTACCAAGCCTGACAACTTGAGTTTGATCCCTAAGACCCACGTGGCAGAAGAGAACAACTCTCATTGTCCTCTGACCTCCACAGGATGCCCTGACACATGCGTGTGCACACACAGCCTGCTGGAGGTAGCTAGCAAAACCACCATCTTTCCTCAATGCTTTTTTTCCCCATCTGCCTTCTTGGTATCTCATGAAAACCGGGCAACACTACAGCCCCAAGAAAGGACACACAGGCTGGGACAGGACCAGCAGCTCGATGCTCCACTCCCTAACAAACATCCCTTGGGACCATTTTTCATTCTACGTCAGCCTCCCCACAGTCGTCCTGATAATCATGTCTTCCAGCCATCACCTGTAGCAGAGAGGCGGTGAAGGTAATTATTTGAGCAGGGGTCGGCCAAGAAACTCCTTAGTGCCTGTCCCAGCAGGAAGGCTGAGAGCTGGTACCTTCCCAGGATGCAGGGAGCCTTCCTCCTCCCCAGCCCTCTGCAAAATGGGCCACTGGCTGAAAAGAGAGTCCACTCCAAGAGGATCCCAAGGCTACTCTAGGAGCCTTGTGGAGAGTAGAGATGCAGAGTCAGGAGTGAAATGGATCGGGACACAAAGGTATCCACAACCAGAGTGGTGATGCACATACTCAGTTCACTAACAACCAGAGAGGAATGCAGTGTCAGTCTACTGGGGTAGATCAGGGTTTTTTCCCATTAGCTGGGACTTGATGCAAACTACCAAAAGTGTCTCGTGATTATTTATTAGTTTGACTGACAGGTCTCCGAGGAAAACTGGCCCCTCCCTCTGCCCTCGGGGCTTGCCAACAGGAATCTAAATTTCACTGGCCAGATCTGAAGCCAAAATAAAACCCTGAGAACAGACCGGTGCCAGACTGGTGTGGGCACTCTTTCAGCCTTCCAGAACCTTCTTGTCTGCTGAACAGGGTATGAGAACCAACAGAAATAGCAAGCCCTAAGGGAAGAACCAGAGATCACCACAGTGGCTCCTCACCAGCAGACCGTGAGTGCTCCCACATGCCCGTTCCAGAGAGATCTCTGTGACTTGAGTGTGCCAGAGTCTTTCTCCTCCCCAGCCCTCTGCAAAGAGGGCCACACTGGGTGGAAAGAGAGACCACTCTAAGAGAATCTTAAGGGCTACCTTAGAGGGCTTATGTCTTCTGAAACAGGGGTGCTGTGGTCTCACTACAACCACAGAGCCCCCCTTAAGAGCACCATAAAAATTAAAAGCATGCCTAATAATCGTGCCCCATATATGTGTGGGCATGCTCACAGGTGTGCGCACAGTGTGCATGGTGCTGGGTCTGCACACCCACTGAGCAACACTTGGTTTGGAGCGCTGAAATAGCACCCGAAATAAAATGTGGCTCTGTTCTATTTTGTAGTTTTCTAGTAGAAAACCGGCACACAGATGCGACCACACTGAAGTCCCGCTGAGCTTCCTTGATTGACTGGATCTGAGAGGCTGAGAGAACTCATTAGTAAAGACCATAAATAACATGTCCTAGACACCAGGGTGTAAATCCAGAATTGGGGGTGGGGGTGGAGAACTGGGAAGGCAACTGCCCAGCTGCCACCAGAACATGTGGCACTGTCCCTGGTGGGTTTTGCAGAATGTACCCCGCTTCAAAAACAAGCTTGGTTTCCCCTTCCCCACTATGTCCTCTTGCTCTCTCTACGGTGAAAACCTCCATGGATAGTTACAGACAGGTGTTGACTGAGGTCTCTACATGCGGACAGGAGGCTGAAGGGCACCTGCTTACAGGAAATGGTATGGTAGCACATTGGGGGACTGAGGCAGGACCTCAGTACCAACTTATTACATGAGGGTGGCCTCCAACCTCTCTGTGTTCCTTAACCATGTGGAAATCATCCAATCTGAATGATTAGTATAATTATACTTATTAGTTCAGCTCTCATTTTCTGTGTCTGTGTCTCTGTCTCTCTCATTTTCTCTAGACAGGGTTTCTGTGTGTAGCCTGAGCTGTCTTGGCACTTGCTCTGCAGACCAGGCTAGCCTCAAACTCAGAGATCCACCTGCCTCTGCCTCCTGAATGCTGGGACTAAAGGCATACACCTGCACCCGCTCTTTTTTTGTCTTAAGTTATGCTTTGTTCCTATGGCCAGAATATTAAGACATACAATTTAAGTAAGTTCCTTTTTGTTTACTAATACACTTGCATCCGGGCAGAAAGGTTAGTGTGGACAATGGTGCACTGACAGCCCCGTTTCCTTATTTGTTCAGACTTCTATGGAAGGATAGCCATGAGTATACGCTGATTTATCACACTGCTCTGCACTTAACACTCAGCCCCTGAGCAGGCTGTTGCAAGTGACTCCCTGGAGGCTCCTGGTCTATGACAAAGATCCCTGTAGGATCTTTCTGCCCCACCCACAATTCTGCTCTTACCCTTTGCCCTTGGACAGAGGGTTGTGACAATGGACTTAGGGAAGAGAAGGAGAGAGAAGAGAGTGGGATTTGGGTGGGAAGGATCTGTACTCACCTGTGCTTGGATCAGCCCTTGAAAAGCCAAAGCAGCCTGCCTGGGGGTCCGGGCTACACCTGGAAAAGACCAACAAAGGCCATAGGAAAGATCAATGCATGCTCTTAGGCCAGCAAAGACCCCAATTCCCAAGATGAGAAAATATGAGCGAAGCATCCAGAACATTCTGTCTAAGAAGAACAAAATACTGACAATATACCACCTTGCTAAGTGCTAAGCCTGCCAGTTAAAACTTCTGGATATCATTTTTCCCCTATTAGATAGTTTTATTTGAGAATGATCATTACAGAAAAGGACTTCAGTGTACAAGTTCTCGTTTATGCTGCTTCCAAAAACAACCTTTTAAAAATATATTGTTTATTGTTCTTTGAGAAATTCATATGCGTACAATGTAATTTTATCACCTAATGTCTCTCAGTTCCACCCCCACCCCCCAAAAAAATTGTGTCCTTTTTTTTTTTTCTAATAACTCACGGAGTCCAGTTTGAACTGTCCATGGGAGTATGAGACCATCACTGGAACACAGCTGACCTACCAGGGGCCGTAACTTTAAAGAATGTTGGCTCCTCCTCACCCAGCAGTCGTCAATGGTCCTTAGCTCTTCAGAAAGGGGTGGTGGCTTGTGAGCCCCTCCACAATCCATGCTAGAATGATCTTGTGCAGGTATTATGTGCAGCAGCTGGGTCTCTTTTAGCCTAGACCAGCCTCTAACTTCCAAGCTAGTGAGTCGAGTATGACATTGACTTCTGAGATGCCTGCCCATACCTCCTGAATACTGAGATAATAGATATAAAACACCATTGCCAGTTTATGTGGTGCAGGGGGTGGAATCCAGGGCCTGATGAAAGATAAGCAAGCATTCTACCAGCTGAGCTAGATGGGAACCCTGAGAACCATACTTTTGAGAATTGTCAGACTGGGGACTGACATGTTTCTGAAATCTGCATGCAGAGCTGTAGAGATGGCTCTGTGTGTAAAGCCTAAAACCGTGAGGAGGTCCAGGTTCAGTGAGATAACCTGCATCCTTGCTTTTATTTTTAATAAAAATGTGTTTATTTTATGTATGTGAGTACACTGTCACTATCTTCAGACACACCAGAAGAAGGTGTCAGATCCCATTACAGATGATTGTGAGCCACCATGTGGTTGCTGGGAATTGAACTCAGAACCTCTGGAAGAGCAGTCAGTGCTCTTAACTGCTGAAACATCTCTCCAGCCCCCTTAGTTTGCTTTCTGTTGTGGTGATAACCACCATAACCAAAAGCAACACAGGAAGGAAAGGGTTTATTTTATCTTTCACTATACAGTCCATCATGAAGGCAAGTCTAGGCAGGAACTCAGAGCCTGGAGTTGGAAAGCAAGACAGAGACCATGGAGGAACCGTGCTTGCTGGCTTGCTCTCAGGCTCTTGTTCAATTACCTTTCTTATACTTACCAGGGCTACCTGCTCAGAAGTGGCACCATCCACAGTGGAATGGGCCCTCCCACACCAGACGTCAATCAAAATGTCCTCCAGACTTGCCTACAGGCAATCTGATGGAGTCATTTTCTCAGCTGAGGTTCCTTCTTCCCAGATGACTCTAGTTTGGTTCAAGTTGACAAAAAACCTACAACCAGCAGGCTCTCCCTTAACAGACAAAACAGAGAGCTAAGCAGAAGACATCAGATGTCAACCTCTGGCCTACACACACACACATATGCATGCACACAGGTATACCACACAGACAGAGAGAGAGAGAGAAAGAGAGAGAGAGAGAGAGACGAGCGAGCAAAAGGACGAAGAGAAACAGGAAATCAATTATTTTTCTCAATAACTGTGGAAACTGCTGCTGTTATTATCTCTGCTTTGCAGACAGAGAAACAGGTTTACAGAATGAAACCTGCCCAAGGGGCAACTAATCCTGTCCTGGGGATGGAATTTGACCCCAAATCCCTGAGCCTATGGCCTGTGTTCATGTCTATTATACTTTTCTGATCCAAAGCCATAACATAAATCATTGTTGAAATAATCCCCCCCCCCCCATGGAAGAAATTAGAGAAACAGAAATGATAGGGTTTTTTTCCTTCCCGCTCCAGCCCCGCCTTGCTCCAGATAAATATTTTTAAATGGCCCATATACATGGAGAATTGCTAACACCCCATGTGTTTATGATAGCGTAAACAAATAATAAAACAGCTAATGTATTCATCAACACTCATTTTTGAAGAATTTTTAATAGCAGTAAAATATCAATAACACATTAAATGTATAAAGGTAGGTATAGCTACTTAAAGTCACTTGCCAATCAAGCCTGACATCCTGAGTGCCACCCCTAACATCCACATGTCATCTTCTGACCTCCATGTGCAAATGGTAGTATGTGTGCACTCCACACACACAGTTAAATAGATAAGTGTAACATTTTGAAGATGGGTATTGAACCACACAGACTGTGGCCTCCAGGAAATCTGTCTGAGTTGTGATAGAAGTGATCATTGATAATGATCAGGTGACTATTTCAGCTAGATAGGGGAGGAGGGGTTAAATGTCCTCAACACTAAGATATAGCACGCATCCATGATGACGGATGCCACCCACCCTGATCACTTCACTGTTCACATGTGCTCCATCACCGAGCATTCCACAGATGTGTACCGTTACGAGTGTCAATCAGAAATAAGAAGCATCTGGGCGTGGTGGCACATGCCTACTGTAGCTGCAGCACTCAAGAGGTGGAGGCTGGAGGATTCTGAGTTTGAGGTTAGTCTGTGCTCTATAACAAAACCTTGTCTCAAGGCAAACAACAGAGGAAGCAGCTATCTTTGAGTGGTCAGACAAGAAAGCCACTGGGTTTTGTTTTCTTCCTGAACTTTCCAAAGCCTGTGAAATTAATTTACTTTTCTCATCCATAAAGTCATACATTTTATCAAAACTACAGAAGTTGTTGAGACACTCCCATCCTAAGGTAGGCTGGGTTCATCAGTGGGAAGAGAAGATCAGGCTACGGATGGAAAGGAGGGAAGGCTCTGAGAACAGAGTCATAGGCTGCCTGGGATGCAGGGACTTGAAAGATCGGCCTCTCTACTTCTCTCCTCGGTTAAACCCCGAGTGCAGGTCACAGGGAAAAGCTTGAGAGGATCTTCTGCTTGCTTTAGAAAGAAGAGGACGGTTGGTAAGCCACCCCTCTGCAGGGTAGGGTGGAGCAACACACTCACTACCCACTGAGGCTAGTGGCTGATGAGAGAAACTTGTGAGCTAGTGCATGAATCCAAGTACTGACAGGACCACGAGTGGAGCCAGCCCAACATGGGGAAAAGAGGAAGGAAGGGAAAGTGCCACTGAGGACTTTTCTCATCCCTCAGTGGGCTACTTTATTGGGTTCTTCTTTTTTTTTTTTTTTTTTTTTAGATTTATTTATTTTATTTATATGAGTACACTGTAGCTGTCTTCAGACACACCAGAAGAGGGCATCGGATCCCATTACAGACAGTTGTGAGCCACCATGTGGTTGCTGGGAATTGAACCCACCACCTCTGGAAGAGCAGTAAGTGATCTTAACCACTGAGCCATCTCTCCAGCCGTTTATTGGGTTCTTTTACCTTCCACCCTTCTCCACTTCCATCCCTTCCAACCATGTAGCACTGGGTAGGCAAGAAAGAAGGTGTCGGTCTCATTAGACTAGTTCCCGCTGATTAGGGGTGCTGAGTTCCTAGAGACAAGTTTGCTCTCCATTGTCAGGATATCCAAGTTCTTCTTCTCATCAACTTTGCTCATGATCACATGACAAACCACAACAACAGCAATCAGCAGGAGGAGGGGAGCACCAACCTCCTCCTTTCTCAGGGCTCTGGCATTTATGTACTCTCTGAAGAGCTCCCCAGAATTCCAGATATAAACTATCTTCAGCTGGCAAAAATCACACGCTCTGCCAGAGCATGAGACAAGTCAGTTAGCTGCTATGGATGATCTGAAGCAGCCCCATATCCCACACCTGGGATTAAAGCAAAAACATTCACATGACATAACTGACTTTTTAAAAAATCATTTATTTTATGTATGTGAGGACACTATCGCTGTCTTCAGACACACCAGAAGAGGGCATCAGATCCCACTACAGATGGTTGTGAGCCCCCATGTGGTCTCTGGGAATTAAACTCAGGACCTCTGGAATAGCAGTCAGTGCTCTTAACCTCTGAGTCATCTCTCTAGCCTGTCCACCTTGTTCTTTTAAGACAGGGGGTTTCTCAGTGTGCCTGGAGTTTGATATTCCAGCCAGGCTGGCTGGCCACTGAATTCCTAGGATCTTCTCTGTCCACTCCCTTGTTCTGGGGTTATAGATACATGCTATCATGCCTTGCTCTCCTTTGGGAATGCTGGGGATCCAAACTCAGATCCTCATGCTGCACAGTTTTCTGAACTGTGTCCCCAGGCACAGTTTAAATCATTTCAATGTATTGCCGTGTATCATTTTAAAAGATCTTGTTCCTAATTCTGTCACCTTGATCTGGTAAGAACTCTTAGACATAAGAAACACAAAGGGCTTTCCTATACAGCCATGAACAAAGAATTGTTATAGGTGCCAGTAGCTGGGGCTGAAGTTGGGAGTCAGCCCTGGTGTTAGTAAAGGGGATGTGGACATTTCAGCAGCATCGCTGGGTGGAGAGCTGACGAGAGAATGAGCCAGGGCATGAAGATGAGGAGATAGGGCAGGGGACCCTGGATTCCCTCGTCCCTCAGCATGGGAGAGAGCCTCCCCCAGTAAATCAAAACCATTTTGAGGTGCAGAACAGATGACACCTGTCACCACCTTCCATTTCTGACCACAGGAGGCCACAGAGAAATCGATCTCCCTGGGATGGAGCCATTGGCAACGACCTTGGATCCTCTGGAATCCACACAATCCACCAGAAACAAAACCCCAAATGAAACCACCGGGTCTCCAGATCATGTGACTGAATACACTTATATCTCAATCTCTCTGGTCATTTGTTCCCTGGGCCTGGCTGGGAATGGCCTTTTGATATGGTTCCTAATCTTCTGTATCAGGAGGAAGCCATTCACCATCTACATCTTACATCTTGCCATTGCCGACTTCATGGTCCTCCTCTGCTCCTGCATTATGCAGCTAGTGAACACTTTCCACACCCACCATTTCACCCTAGTGAGCTATGCCATCCTCTTCATGATCTTTGGCTACAACACGGGCCTGCACCTCCTCACGGCCATCAGCGTGGAGCGGTGCCTCTCGGTGCTTCACCCAATCTGGTATCATTGCCGACGCCCGAAACACCAGTCCGCTGTGGCCTGTACGCTGCTGTGGGCCCTCTCTGTTCTTGTGTCTGGTTTGGAAAACTTCTTCTGCATTCTGGAAATGAAGCCCCAATTCCCAGAATGCCGGTACGTGTACATATTCTCCTGTACCCTGACTTTCCTGGTCTTCGTTCCTCTCATGGTCTTTTCTAATTTGATCCTCTTCATCCAAATCTGCTGTAACCTGAAGCCACGTCAACCGGCCAGACTCTATGTGATCATCATGGCCTCAGTCATCCTGTTTCTCGCCTTCGCCATGCCCCTGAAGGTGTTGCTTATCATCGGCTACTATTCCAATTCTGAAGATAACCCTGTATGGGACTCCCTCCCCTACCTGAACATGCTGTCCACTACAAACTGCAGTGTCAACCCAATTGTCTACTTTGTGGTAGGCAGTCTGCAGAGGAAGAGGGGTAGGAAGTCCCTAAAAGAAGCGCTGGGGAAAGTCTTTGAGGAAAAGTCAGTGGTGGCTTCGAGAGAGAATGTGACACAGTTCTCCCTGCCTTTGTGACCTTCTGCTAGGACATCCCCAAGGAAGGATGCCCAATGTTATCCCCCATGGGAATGTAACAGTATTATGAAACCACTTCTTTATGTTCCCACCTGGTGGCTCGCTAAGATTAAAGTCCTTCATTCCTCCTAGAATAAATGACAATAAGGCGCACCGTGCACAGGACAGATTGGCCACTGAGAACTTGATAGGAGCTAGTACTTTTTCCAGTACTGGGGATTGGATCTTGGACCTCATACGTGCTAGGCTAGTACTTTAGCTCAGAGACCTGGCCCTGGCCTAATGCTGTCTTCCCAGCGTTAAGCTCTATGTGTCCCAAACTCTGTCGAACTTTGTCTTCCTGTCAATCTTATGAGCCACTGTTGTTAATCCACTGTCACAGATAAAGGTAAGAGGTTAGAAAGGTTATAGGATATGGGTGGTGCTGAACCAGACTGTGACCTAAGGAGTCCGCCCTCCAAATCTGTCCTTGAGACCATAATACCCGGGGCAGTCTCTGAGAGATATTATAAACTGGGTATACCGTTGTTATCAATACCTTCTCAAGTTCCTCTCCCTTGGCCTCCTCTAACCTGCACTTTGGATGCATCAGGGAGAAACACGTTAGTTCATATAAGGGACATCTATGCTCTCTTACAAAGCATCTTCACTATCCTAACCTTGAAGAACTAATTCATCATGGGACCAGTTGAGAGAGGGATGGGACGTCCCACGAGTCCTTTAAAGACGGCATCCTACAAGAATTAGAGGGGGTCTTCAACAAGGCTGAGTGAAGCTTGGCTTAGGCATGGAAATTTTCACTTTCTCTCCCTTCCTGCCTTTCTTGTCTCTCCCTTCTTCCCTTCCCCATCTCCCTCCTTCTATGGTTTTCTTCTATCCTTGGTTTTTTTGTTTTTTTGTTTTTTTTTTTTTTGAGACAAGGTTTTACTATGTAATTCAGCCTGGCCTCAGGCTCCTGAGAGCCGGTTTTACAGGCTGGATTTTCCAGCCTCTCCCCCCCCCCCAAGCTTCTTACCTTTTGTCCCTCCCCACTCCTTCTTCCTGTCGATTAAACATGAGCTGCGTACATGCCTAGGAACAACATGTGTACAAACCAGACCCATTTCTCCCTCAGCTGTCCTGGCCACTACCACACCAGCCCTTTATGCCTCGGCTCTGTGCTGACTGGAGATGCTGCTTCTGATACTTCTGAAATGGAGTGTTTTTTTCTTTTTTTATTGCAAAGAAAACATTCCTCCTTAGTCCTGAGGCACTGTGGGTGGGCTTTGCTATTTTAAGGTCGGTCCCAGCTTCTTCCCAGAACTATTAATAAATTTTGCTCACCCAGTCATTTTCTTACTGGGAGAATAAACCCAGAATGCAACTGGATTTCATAAAAATAAGACCTTAAATGTAAACCCGACAAGACTAGGAATCATCCTGAATGCTCTAGCATTCGGGGGCTTTGGGTCTGCTCCAACTAAGATGAGAAGTTCCATCTATAATAAATCATGAATTAGAAAATGTTTTTTAAGAGATATGACAGTAGGGTAATACCCCTTAACATATGGAATGCTCCACTAAACCGAGAATAAAAATGGCGGGATACCAGTAGACAAACGGGTAAAAGGTTAAATGGTGGGCGGTTTATAATCCCACTGTAAGCAGGCAAAAATGACCCATAGCCAGAAGTGTTTGAATTCAGTGAACTCAGTCATCACCAAAATTGGAGCCTGGCATGGTAGTATCCATTAATATCCATAATGGAAACGCTCAGGGGCGGAAGCAGGAAGCTTTCTGTGAGTTCGATGCCATTCTGAGCAACCTAGTGAGATCCTGTCTGAAGATAATAAAATATCTGAATGTCGTTTCAGCCCATACAAATGGCAAAGCCAAAAATAAATGTGCGTGCGTGCGTGCGTGCGCTCGTGCGCCCCCGCTGGAGAAACAAACCCATGGCTTCATGTCCTAGACAAGCACTCTGTTCTGATCCATACTCCCAGCCAAGTGTGACTGTTGGTGAGAGGGTGTCTTCAAACACCACAGAGCCTCTGTCTTTGTGGCTTCCAGCTCACTCCATCCTGAAATGGGTCTGGTTTATTGAGTTTCATGCTGGGAAGAGAACCGGACCTTTCCTTTGGCCCTGCTGCTGAGCTAGGAGGGTGTCTTGTCATTAACTCTCATCTAGGAATACAACCTTAAGGCCTCATCAAACGCGCGGCTGTGAGAAAGTGCCCGCAATCACCGGCAGGCTGAGACCAGACGCTGGTGGGACAATGGGCGCTGGCGGAACATTGGGCGGCTTCAGAGCTAGAAGCCAGAAAACATCCTTCCTTCCTTAAGGGGCACTTTGCTTCAAAAACATGTGCTTCGATGGGGTGTATTTGGCTTGCTCTGAGAAACTCTGTTAAGGGACTGTCACGGTGACCTTCCCCCTAAATTTGACAATGGACGTAAGCTGTGAAATCCTGTGAAACCACGAGTGTGATACTGATAGCCTCGCATTTCTCTCTCTCTCTCTCTCTCTCTCTCTCTCTCTCTCTCTCTCTCTCT
>JADRCH010000730.1:0-40224 GCA_019843965.1 Rhynchomys soricoides | reverse complement strand
TCTCTCTCTCTCTCTCTCTCTCTCTCTCTCTCTCTCTCTCTCTCTCTCTGTTTTTGTTTTTAATGTCAAAAAGCCGAGAAACAAGTTATGGCCACCCCCTCACCCTCCCACCCCCACTCCCCCATCCCACCCTCATCTGCCTAAAGCAATGCTATTGGACCGCTCGCTCGGTTTCCTTACACTCTGCCGCTGTCGAAGGCAGTTACCTATTTCAACCTCCAGGGGTCGCTCGCTCTGCTCTAGAGAACTACTTCAGTGACAGAAGGCGTTATAAATGGTATAAGTAATTTCAAGCAAACAGAAGCCTTCAGAAACTTCCCTGAGAACTGAAGGAGGCTCTTTAAAAGAGGGGAAAAGTCAGGCAGGATCTGGAGGCTTCATGGACTCTGCTCTTTCCTAACTTTCATTCCATGTCAATTCAGAACAATGACATTTTCCTATTCTGTATCACTGAGGATCGGAGAAACACCAAATGTCTGTCTCCGAATGTATGTTTCTCTCTGTATTAGTAATTGTGCATTTAATAACTGGAGCACAGGCTGGCGACATGGCTCCATAGGTAAATGTGCTTGCTGCTAAGCCCGATGACCTGAGCTGGAGTCCACATGGTGGGAACATAGAACTGACCTTTGTAAATTGTCCTCTAATCTCCACACGTGTGCTGTGGCATGTGTACACACCCCCATGCACAAATAAATAATATAAATATTTAAAAATTAAATAGCAGAATTTAATCATAAATTATCTTTGGTTCCATATAAAAGGAAATGATGTCCTATACTATTCTAACACTGGTTTTTTGTTTGTTTGGTTGGTTGGTTTTTTGGTTTTTTTGGTTTTTCAGGCCCTGGCTGTCCTGGAACTCACCCTGTAGACCAGGCTGGCCTCGAACTCAGAAATCCACCTGCCTCTGCCTCCCAAGTGCTGGGATTAAAGGCGTGCGCCACCACTGCCCGGCTCTATTCTAACACTGTTATCATTTAGTCAGTTATAAACACTGTTAGAATACTGTTATTGTGTATTCACTTATAAACAATTGTAAATTCACTTATAAAAAGTGGTGAAGATTTATTTATTATGTATATAATGTTCTACCTGCATGTTTGCCTACTTACCAGAAAAGGGCACCAGATCTCATAGATGATGATGAGCTACTACGCAGTCACTGGGAATTGAACTCACGACCTTTTGGAAGAACAGCCAGTGTTCTTAACCTCTGAACCATCTCTCTAGCCCATAAACACTTCTTGAGCACGCACTGTCTGTGGCTTTGTCCAAGGTGCTAGGAAAGGTTCATAGTAAGCCTGTACTTTTCTGGGTCCCCTCAGACTCTAGGCCAGTGGTTCTCAACCTTCCTAATGCTACAGTTCCTCGTGTTGTGGTGACCAACGCCCCAACCATAAGATTATGTTCATTGCAACTTCCTAACTGCAATTATGCTACTGTTAATTATCATAATATAAAATCTGATATTTCCAATGGTCTTGGGAGA
Source organism: Rhynchomys soricoides (assembly GCA_019843965.1). Classification (NCBI taxonomy): domain Eukaryota; kingdom Metazoa; phylum Chordata; class Mammalia; order Rodentia; family Muridae; genus Rhynchomys; species Rhynchomys soricoides. The sequence goes on along the minus strand of JADRCH010000730.1, from coordinate 38,732 downwards.
CCCATGTACCCACAGCTTTACAGAGTGAGTTCCAGGACAGCCTGTGCTACACAGCAAAACTGTGTCTAGGAAAATCATAAAGGTAAACAAACAAAAAATGCCATTAGGCAGCATTAGGCATTGGTATCTTTATTCTTTGCTGCAGCTGACTGTCCTTAGTTAAGGAGAAAACACAGGGGCTCTTACACATTCCAGCTGTCACAGCTCTTGCTTGTCCTACCCTTGCCCACTTGTTAAAATCAGAGTGAGCCCCACTGCTCCTGGGTGCTTTTCCCTGTGTGCTTTCTCTGCCTCCAGGCAGTAGAAAAGAGAGCTGGCCTTAGCAGGCATGGGCCCACATGAGTCTTCTTTGCCCCTGCCCAGAGTCAACATACTTGGACTATTCTGGAATTGAGGGGCTGCCTTTCCAGACTAAGGCCCAAAATTACTGGAGTGGGGGCACACAGGGGAAGTACCAGGGGCAGCGTGAGTTCCTGGCTGTGGAAGTTTAGGTGTCAGAGGACTGCTCCTCATGTGCTGGTCACTCACTCTCCAGGTAAATCTGGAGCATGTCTGGATATGAACATTACCTAAAGCAACTGTCTGAACATGAAGGGTGAGACAGATGACAATCACTGTTTGCTGGGAGGATTAAAACTGAGTAGCTATTTAAAGTAACACTTTGGGTTTTAGTTTCTTATTTTCTATTATTATTAAGATGGGGTTTCAGTATTTAGCCTGGGTGGCTTCGAAACTCACCTTGAGGAGCAGACCACCCCAGGGCTGGGATTAATAGCTCTTAGCTTTCCTGAGATTAGTAACTCTGGTTGGTCTTGGACTCGGCAAGTAGTGGAAGATGGCCTTTAACTCCTGATCCTCCTGTCTCCATCTCTAAAAGAACTTTTAAGAAACTATTTCAAGCGAGAGAGAATGCAGCTCAGTGGGTAGACTGTTTGATTAGCATGAGTGGGGCACATAACAGGTGACTAGAAGTCCCAGCACCCAGAAGGTGGAACCAGGGGCTGGAGAGATTGCTCAGTGGTTAAGAACACTAGCTAGTCTTCCAAAGAACCAGATTTGGATTTCCAGTACCCACACGACAGCTCACAACCTCCTGAAATCCCAGTCCCAGGGGATCTCACACCCTTTCTGGCCTCTGCTGACAGTACACATGAGTGGTACAGACATGCATGCAGACAAAACACCCACCATACATGTAAAATAAGTCATGCTGTTTAAAGGGTGGAAACAGAAAGGGAGTTCAAAGTCATCCTTGGCTACACAGTAGATTTAAGGCCCCTTGAGACCTTGGGGGGAGGCATTACTGGGTGGCTCAGAACCAAGGTGGCCACTGGGGAGACAGCTTCTACCTGCACTCAAATGAGGGCTGAAGGGAGTAATGGAACTCGGCTGCAGCGACATCAGACCCTTACACTTGCTCCATTTTTAAGCATGGAGTCAACATCTGCAGAGTCTGGAGGGAGTAGCTCAAAGTGTCGCCAAGGAATCAGAGAACTTGTTACCTGCCCTTCAGTGGGTACCAGAGCACCTGACCTGCTAACCTGACTGAATGGAACAGGAAAAAGAAAACAGGGGTCTGGGAGAGGTTGGAGAGGTGAATCAGGATCCTGTGGCCTCACAGAAGGGAGTGGTGACCCTTTGGATTGGTAGGAAGGGAAGTGATGAAGTCACAGGGCCCAGCACCTCCCTGTACCAGACTAAGGAATACAAGATGGCTAAACTAAAGTACCCATGAGTTGAGGAAGAAGCTTAGCACCTGGCTCAGGGTGGCAGATAGTGGTGCTACTGGCTGCTTTGGCCTGTCCAGACTACAGATGATGTGAGGGTGGGGGAGGGGTGACTGAACAGTGGAAACACTGACCTGTAGCTCCCTGCTGAGAAGTCTAGTCACATCACACAGACACCAGTCACTACCCCAGAGCCAGACCAGGAAACCTATCATAGACCTCTCCCCAACAGGTCTCTCACCCTGTGAGAGGTTGCAGCGAAGAACCAGAGTCCTTTGCCCTCATCGCCTGACAAGGACCATCTACAGGTTGAACACTGTTCATGGCTTCACCATCCTCCATACACGTGCCCTGGGGTGGCCAGTCCTGGATTCAGACCCTGCTCAGTTCTGTACTCCAGGGCACCTTTCTCAGCTCTCTAGGGCTTCAGGTCCTTCCTCATCTATGGGAGGACAATGATGTGCCTGAGGGACTCACGGCCATAGCAAGTCCAGCAGAGGGCTGCTGCAGTGTACAGTTCTTAAGTTTTCACTCCCGCACCTTTTGAGGATTCTCTGCCATATTTTGAGGAACCCTTTGTTTGCCTAAGCCAGGGAATACAACATGAGGCCAGTGAGCACACTATCTGGGCAAGTGATGACCAGGCGCCGGATGGACATGCTCCCAGCGTGGGCTCTAGGTGCGATGATTCATTTTACTGAACCAATTTCTCCTTTTGCTTTGTCAGATGTGTTTCATGAACTCTTTCAATTCCACCGGCATGTATCTATGGCAGCAGGGCATCCAGTCACCATCCACAAGATTCCTCTGGCGGCAGCCCTTCCAGTGTCACATGACTTCACCACAGCCTTGCTTTAGAACACATATAGTGCAAGCTTTGCACCAGACACGCTATCCCCTAAAACATGCCATGCCTACAAAGGTTGCCTCAAACACAGACTCCCCTGTTGTAACATTTAGTCCGCTGGGGGACTAAAGAGATGGCTCAGTGGTTAAGAGCACACAGACTAGGAACTGTAAAGCTTTTCCCATACACATGCTTCCTGCACATGTCATGGTTTCATTAGGGAACACAAAGGGTCACTACTCTTCCCATAATTCCTCAGCATGTTTTGCTCCATCAGTCCTGTGATCCTGGATTGTATTAAAATGTTTGATTTGAATGTGTGAAATCTGAATTGTTTAGATTTCATCTCTCAAAAAAGCATAACAGGATTTTTGGCTTAGAATCGGGACAGAATTCCAACAGTTTCTGAAATGGCCCCAAACATACCTCTGCCACTTTGTACTATGAATTTATATAAAATAGCATCCTCACAGAGTGATAATTATAAAATCAACATACCAGCCAGTTCTGAAAAACACGAGACCCTCAAATGTTCAGCCAACATTTAGTTCTCTGTGTAAATATAAACAAGCAGTTATCTCGTTAGTTTGCAAAGTTGTCTTCATCTTTAATGTTAAAATTATATGTATGGCAAGGGGGAAGTTATGATTAGCAAAAATTTGGAGGTTTTTTCTGTTTTAAGATGGATTCTCACTCTATAGCTGGAGTTGACCTCTAACTCAAGAGATCCACCTTCCTATGTGTTGGGATTACACGCATGCACCCCTACATGCCTTAAATGCTTGATTTGTATATTTCATAGATTTACATTCCTGAGATCATCTAAAATATCTTGGGCGAAAATGGGTTCAGTGTGTGTGGGGGGGGGGGGGGAATCTAAGAAACTTGTCCTAGTTAATGATAAAAAATATTACAGGAGACCCATCTTAGCCTGTGTAACCTTCCCCCACTGTAACACTCAAAGCCTTCCCCAGCAGATGAGGGACTTCCCTGAGATGGCTCAGTGGTTAAGAGCACACACTGCTCTTGCAGAGGACCCAAGGTCAGTTCTCAGGTACACCAGGCAGCTCCCAAACCACCAGCAACTCCAGTTCTAGTGGGTTGGACATCTTCTGGACTCCACAGGAACTGCACGTACACACACCCTTAGCAGTCATGCATACATACATAATTTAAAATCTACAAACAAACAAACAAACAGGGCTGGAGAGATGGCTCAGCATTTAAGACTACCGACTGCTCTTCCAGAGGTTCTGAGTTCACTTCCCAGCACCACATGGCGGCTCACAACCATCTATAATGGGATCTGATGCCCTCTTCTGGTGTGTCTGAAGACAGCTACAGTGTACTCATATAAATAAAATAAATCTTTAAAAACCAAACAAACAAACAAAAAACCCTTTGCCAAAAGCAGAGGGCATGCTGCTCCTTTCTCTCCTTGGTCAATGGACTTGGACCCATCCTGTCAAGGGCCTCTGTCCAAGAGTTTTCATTCTTGAACAGATGGTCATGGAGTCCCGTAGACATGTCACACTACTCGGGACACCATGGGGTGAAAAAAAAAAGGCCAAAGAGGGATAGAATAGTGCTCTGCAGAAATGGCATTTGAGCCCAAACCTGAAGTCACGTGACTTGACAATTGTGGTTTAGAAAGCCTATGTTGAAGCACTATTGGTGCTGAAAGGCCTAGAAGAGCTCCCACCAATGCAGGACAGGGCAGTATGGGAACGCGCACGCGCGGCAGTCGCAATGTCTGGTTCCGGAAAGCGGCTGCTAAAATAAAAAGGGAGGAAGGAGCGGAGACCTGTACCGCTAAGCTCCAATTAGTGCTTGCTTACAGGAAATCCTAAAAGGACGCCGTGGTTGACGTAATTGATGTAACTGACGGCTGGGCCACCAGGAGGTGCCTCTAGGTGAGGAAGGTGCAGGACTGCAAGGCCTGACAGAGGTGCCTGAGCCTAAGGTCCTCGAGAAGTGTGCTCTCATTTCCTCTCCCACCAGAGGAAACCAACGGGGCCCCTGAGACCCTAGACTTCCTAAACTGGCACCTCACCCTTTCCTCTTTAGTAAGAGAGTGGCCTTGGGTACTTATAAGCACTGTGACACTAAGGGGTACAGGATCAGTTGGTCAGAGGTCACCAGGCACAGCAGCCTGACACATTCCACAATACTGACTGGAAATTTATTTATAAAACTAGAATGGGGGAGGGGACATTATGATTCTTGACTGAGGGTCTCTGCCCCTCCCCTGTTGGTGGTGCTGCCCATCAATCATCTCAGGGGAGAACAGGCTTGCCCCCCAAGAGTCAAATTCTTGGCTTTTGAGCTTAATTTATTTAGAGTTTTGGAAAGCTAGAGAAGAGGCAATGGGATGAACGCCAAAATGCCTGGACTCCCAGAAGAGGGCTCTTGAGAGAGGCTTTATTTGGTTTATTTTTTTCACAGTTCTAAAAACTCAGCATGACCTGTACATGGCAGACCTCCCACATTCTGAAGAGTGTCAGTGAAGTTGGGGGGGGGGTGATAAAACAGCAAATTTCCATCCCAACAGAGACCAACAGAGATAAGTGTCCAAGCAGCTGGGCTGGTAGGAAGCCAGGGCTGGTGGTCACAGGCCCATGCGGGTAGCAGACTATAAGAGCCTCAAAACTATGTGGGACCTCCTTTGAAAACCACACATCCAGATTCAAGAAACCCACATGGGAATGGGCTGGCACCCGAGGTTGAGTTCTGCCACCCATGTGGCAGGTGGCCAACTAGAAAACAGAAGCCACCTGTGGGGAGCTGAACACATGATTCGGTCCTAGAGATGAAAGAACAAAAAGTCAAAAGACCTTTGATCCCGGTGGATCCCCGTGAGTTTAAGGCCAGCCTGGGCTACATAGCAAGTTCCAGGACAGCCAGGGATACAATGGTCCCTGGTCTCAAAAAACCTAAAATAAACAAACATCCAATGGGAGGAGAAGCCACCTAAGACCCTGGGACCAACGGATTTCACCCGTGCTCCTTAGAGAAGCTGGGGGAAATAAATGGCATTACCATTGGAGACACTGTCTCCAAACAAAAAGGTCAGGTGAAAACGCGGTTGTAACAGCCAGTTCCTCCAGTCATCCTCCATCTCCACTGACTAAAACCTGCTGATAACAGCAGGCATGTCACCTGAGGAAGGTGGTCTCTATCAAGGGACAGTGAAATTCGGATAGCAGGGCAAGTGGGCTCAGAACCAGACTCACCCCAGGGGACCATGTCAGCCCTGGTGTAACAAAGATGTAGGGTGTGGCCCTCCAAACTAGAGCCTACCTATGATCTCAGTAAAAGATGGCAATGCATGACCATGGGGACCAGACAAGAAAGGAGGTCTCAACAGATGAGGAGGAGGTGGAGGGGTACAGAGAGGCCCTGCTGTTTGCAGGCAGCAACACAAGCCGCCTTAGCCCAGAGAACAGAGGTTGATTTGAGGGAGAAGGGAATAGGTGAAAGAAGAGGATGAGACTCCTGAGAGATGGCATTCAACCCCAAGTCCCTAAGAGTGTGGAGTGAGGAGACTGAGTTTGCTCCACCCCACAACTTAAAAGCTTGGGTCACCTGTCTTCTCAGCTTTCGAGAGAAAATGATAATGTTCCTCTCTTCATCTTGAAAACTGAGGCTTTAAAAACATTCTGGTGAGATGGCTGTGTCCAGTCTTTGAGCAATAATACATCAGTGCAGCGCCTGCTCGTCATGTAACTATGAATTTCCTGTGCTGCTCGGCTGGGGCGGGACCTGGGAGCCGCATGCCCAGAACATGCCTCCCCCATCGTGGATGACTCACATCGTTGCATTCTGGGTCAGGGCCTCATGCTTTTCCTTCACATTCTGTCTGCAATTCCTCTCATGCTGACCTGTTCAGGATATGCTCTTCTCCTGTTCTTCCACAGTGAGTTCCATGAGCCTGGAGCCCCTGAGGCCTTACTGATCTTTGCATCCCAGTATTGGCCTAGTGTGGTGCTCACACTGCAGCCACTGAAGCCACAGCAGCCCCCTTTCCTCATCTCTGCCAGCTCCTTGTCCCAAACAGCCCCTTCACTCACGCACGGCCACCAGATTTCTGGGCATGCTGGTACAATGTTGTCAACCCCAGAGGCCGGGACTGCTCCTAGCACTTGACAGGAAGGAACACATTGGCCATGTACAGAGGTCCGACATGCAAGGATTTCTTTATCAGCCATATTTACATACAGAATCTCACATTCACAACACAACAGAATATCTACAGAGGACCACATAGGTCTGCATGAAAACAAACTGATTTATACAAATGAGCCACGAGGGCCATCTCCGGAGGCTAAGACAGAAGCTGAGGCAGCTCATTGCTCTCAGGGGCTAGGTCTTCCCAGGAGAAATGCAACCATGGCCCAGGTGGTGACTATGCTGCAGACCCTGTAAGACAAAGACACAAGTCAGAGGCCTGGACGAGGCAGGGTCTGCCTGGAAACCAGTGGTGACTGGCATAAGGTTTGCTCTCCATTCTCTCCTCCCAATTTTGTTCAATCAAATGTCTTTTTTTTTTTTTTTTTTTTTTTGAGACAAGATCTCAAGTATCTCAGGCTGGCCTTAAATTTGCTATGTGGCCAGCCCAGAGATGACCTTGAACTTCTGATCCTCCTGCCTCCACAACCCAGGTGCTGGGGTGACAGGTTTGCACCACATTCGGTTTAGCTGGTGCTGGGAACTGAAGCCAGAGCTTCAGACATGCTAGGCAAGCTTGCTCTCTACCAACAGAGCTACAGCCCCAGCATGACATCCCTTCAACCATGTTCCAGGTGCTGAACTTCTGCCTCTCAGGGCCAATATAGATGAGCTGCCTTCCGTAGAGGTCAAGGTCAGAGACTGACAGGACAAGAGGTTGTCTACGAAGGAGAGACTGTCCATGGTAGCTATAGCTCCTAAGGATCAACTCCAAGTCTGTTTTCACAGTCACTTGAGCTCCACCTCAAATGTGATTTAACCTTTCTTGGGGCTGCTACTTGCTTGACTCCCTTCCTAATACCCAGGCGGGGCCATTTCGAAGCCCTGTTTGCTCCCTATCCTCTGCCTCCTCCGTGACTACCACAGGCACAGGAAACAGCAAGGCTTTGCAAATGGGAGTTGGTTCGTGTCCTCCTCCTCCACTCAATCCCATATCCACAGTCCTCACTGGTGTAGCCTCTTTGGATGGGACCCATTCCTTACCTTATCCCTTCTTTTCTTGTCCCCCTTCATTGGCCCTCCGCCCTCCGGCACCTCCACACAAGGGTCGCTGCCCCACCCACCCATCCCCAGTTGGCTCACTCCTTACTTCCCTGACTCTTTACTGAGGCTTCCACCATCTCCTCTGAACTGTATCCTGCCCCTAGGTCTCTCTCCACCCCAACACTCCAGTGGGATGTTCTGGATCCACTTGGCTTCACATCCGACAACTTGTAGCAGCTAGTGAGCTGGCCAGAACCAGACCAAATGGGACCCCAGCAGGCAGAAGGGCTTTCTGCCAGGTCACTCACTGTAACAGGCAGGTGACGTTGGGGGAATGTCTCCAGTACCGGTACAGGGAGACCTGAAGAGTTGGGTGGCTCCTGTACTCCTTCAAGACACTGCGGGCACTGCCAAAAGAAATTTGCTCAGGTCAGCAAGCAATGTGGCCACGGCCAATCAAGGCGAAGGGGCAGCAAGGATAGAGAGACGGGGCTTGGAGCGGGACACCTACTCCTTAAACTTATTGGTCAGGAGCAGGAACTGGCTTCGAGTGAACCGCCTGACATCAAACTTGCAGAGGTTCTGGAACTCACGGTAGACCTGGTGCTCGCTCACCCCTGGCCACCTCTTGACCGTGAGGATGAGTACAGGAGGGCGGATGCTGGGGTAATCCGGGCCAGAAAAATTCTAGGAAAACAAAATCAGGGGAAACTCTCCATACTTCTGATACGTCACACAATTTGAAAATGCTAGAAGATTCTAGAAGATTCTAGAAGAAGCCATGTTTGGGGCTGGGAACAGGGAGGAGAAAGGAGTGTCATGGGGTTGTGAGCCCCCTCCTCAGCTCCCACTGGATCCTGCACCGTCATCAGAACCCTGTAGCACATCCCAGGGAGCACTAGGCCTGCAGCCCACCCCAGGCCTGAGCGAGATGAGAGAGCAGAATGAAACATACTCACGATTTTCGGAACTCCAGCTCGGATAAGATTCACTTGGTTCACGTAAGGCGCCAGCACATCGAGGTATTGGGGGAAGGCAGGCTCGTGCACAGCACCACTGCTGTATGGACAGAGGAAAACCCTGAAGCATCAGGTAGCATCAGCTCTTAGGCAGGTCCTCAGCTATAGCTAAGGCTCTGGTGGGGAAACAGAGAAGGGAGCTGCCTCGGGTGCCTCTCCTTTCTACCCCTCCCAAGTCTTGGGGCTCATTTTAGGGGCTTCCCACACACATACAAGCAGAGTTTGGACTAAGAATTTCTGGTATCTGCTGACCAGCACCGGCAGGAGGCTTGGAGAGTGAGAAGCCCATTTGGAGGAAGCTCTACTTTATAACGTCTGTAGTAACATCACCCTGACTCCAATGCCCCACCACCGCCTCTACTGCCAGCTGCACCCCAAATGTAGATTCTGGAAGCAGTACTGGCCAAAGTGCCAGGCTGGCCTAGACAGCCATGAGCTTCTCCAACCTGAGAAAGTTTTTCCAGTCACAAGAGCTAAAATGAAGAAAGTGCGTAGGGCATGGGTCTAAAACCAAGGTGTGCTGCTGCAGGTAGCCCTCTCCATGCCAGCATACAGCACCTGCCAGTGAGCAAGCACCAGGATGCTGCCACACCAAGGGGAGAGTAAACCAGCTGGCAGGTTCCTCACATAAGCTATAAGCCTCACACCAGTTTATCAGACACCATTTGTATTTATATCTGTGGCCAGAAAAGCCTACTAAAGGGGGTTCCTAAACTCACAGAATAGTCTGGAACATTTCTAGGCCAGTCCTGAAGAACAGGTTACAACTGTGATCAGCTCCCTGTGGGCCCATTGAGTCCCATGGAATTAATGTGACCCACATAACAGCTCTGTCACATGTCAACGGTGCCCTTGGTATCTGTGCACCAGCTCAGCAGCACTGGGATGCCGCCATCAGGGGACATGTATTTATGTTCCGATTTGGGTTTCTGTGTTCCAACCTCAGCCACTGTCCTCCCTGCGGCCTTTCTGAACCCCTAGTGATGTGTCTTTCTGACCCTCTCCCTTCACTGTAGCCTCTAAGAGCTATGAGAACATCTGTAGCTGACAGGGCTACAGCACTGAGCTGGGAAGTTCTCTAAGAGGAATTAGGACTCTAGTCCAACCCTGCTGTGTGCATTCCCTGATTCCCCAGTCTCCCCATTGCCAAGAAATTGCAGGACCCAGGCAGGAGGCATCCCTGCAGCAAAGGGCTCCATGGAGCAGACTGCTTCCTTCGACAGTGAGCTAGCCCACATATTACCCATCCCTTCTCTTCTGTGGTCCTGGTTTCTAACAAGGGATTGGTACCAGAATGAAAGGAAGGACACTCACCCATGCACCCTCTCTAGGAGCAAGTGAGCCACTTTCAAAAGAACTAGAAGAAAAAATAAGAGATAGAACCGATCTCAGGCCTGTGGAAAAGTGCCAACTCAACTCTGTGCGCTACCTAATAGGAACCAAACAAGACCCAGTCCACATCAACAGAGAAGGAGGCCCTCAGAAAGGAACATGTTACCTGACCCGCAGAGGAAAGCGTCATAGGCTGCTTCATGAGGGCACTTGGTCTCAGCTAAAGTGGTTTTCCAAAAGAGACAAATGATCGATCAGTGATTAGAACCATCATGAGGAGGAAACCTCTCTTCCCATCCTAGCCAAGAGCAGTGGCAAGTGTGGCACACAGTGTGTACCCATCTCCTTGCTCATAAACATTTCTCCCCCTGGTCCTGGCCATGTGGAGATGGCAGCCTATACCCCACACCTTGAGAGAAAGCAGGTTCCTGTGCCTGGAACAGTTCTCTGACTTAGCATATCTGTAAGGCAGAGTTGTGTGGAACAAAGCAAGAAGGGCCAGGAAGGAATCCCAACCCAGGTCTACAGCCTGCTGCCTGGGGGACCGGAGTGGGGAACCCCAACTCAGCCCAGGGCACTTGGCCAACTATTCGAGGGGCCAGAGCTCAGGGACATACCGTATTTTTTACACTGTCTTGCGTGAATAATCACCGGTCCAGAATTCTTAGTGGGATTCAAGTTACTATTAGAAAAACAGAAGGGGGATAACGATCAACTCACTAAAGTAACTCCATCTTGTCTCCAAGCTCCTTAAGTCATAAAGACACATGCTCAGCACATCCGTTTTTAAAAGACAACGATCTAAGCATGGACAGATGAGGTCTTGATAAGGCCACAGACCATGAGATTCTGGGTTCAATCCCTGATACTTCAAACAAAGGAAGACAACAGGCCAGCCAACTGTGAACTAGAGCTGCACAAAAGCAGTGTGATGGTAACACAAGCGAAGGAGCGGTAAAGGGCAGCTAAGAAGAGGTAATGGATGAGGGCTCAGGGGGAGCAACTCTAAGACGCAATATCAGAGATGAGAGAAACAAACAGGGACACCAACCAGCCCTCCCACCAGGGAAAAGAAATCCAGAGCACATGGAAGGAGGAGAAAGCCCAAGCTCTGAGGCACCATAAAGCAACCCTTGGATAGCTCAGGGGCCACAATCTATTCCTAATGCCATATGTGCAGCATCCTTCCGGGTACGAGCACAGGTACCAACAGTCAAAGGGGGAGAAACCTAACAGCAATGGGCGTGGGTGGAAGGTAGGCTGTGAAGGGGACTAAAGGCAGACTGGATGATTTGTCTCTAGGGAATAGATATGCTACCAGACCAGTTTTAGGCACCCCACCAAAGGCCTTCCACCAGTGAGGAGGTTCTGACCCTTTTATTCCCCAGCCCAATTAGACATACTTCCCACAAGTCCCCGAGAAAACTACAGGGTTACCATGGGAGCCAGGGAGAGGGTCAAAACACGAGTAGCTTGGTCTTAAGTTTTAGACGGTGATGGTAAGGGAAACGAGAGGTTTTGGCTTGGGTCCCCAGTAAAGGGACAAGTGGGCAGAGTCTAAGAGAAGAGAGGAGACAAGAAGGTGGTGAGCAGTAGAGAACGGCCCTGCTGGCCTCAGACAAGGAGGGTCTGTGAGATACAGCTTAGCTGCTCAAGTACAAAGTCCCAGGTTCTACTCCCAGCACCCCCATAAAACTGAGCATGCTGGTACACGCCTGTAATCTCAGCATTTGAAAGAGAGACAGAAGAATCAGAAGTTCAGGTCATTCTTATCTACATGGTGAGTTCAAGGCCAGCCTGAGACACCTGAGATCTTGCCTCAAAAAAACAAAAAACAGTAAGAAAGGTGATTGTGTTTGCTGGTGACAGGAGAGTCAATGAAAATGACAGAACTTGTAAAATGTTCAAGAAGACGGGCAGCAGGCTCAGATCTTGATGTCTGATTTTTTTTTTTCAGAAGTGGTGCCAAGAATTGTGTCTGAGGCAGGGACAGAGCCATGAGGAGCTGGGTGGAAATACATTAGATCCAAGCAGCTGCATTCTAGGGAGCAGCACCACAAAATTGTTATTTTGTTGTCCAATGAAAAGCATGCCAATTACATACAAATATATCAAAACCAGGGGACTTGGAATAAGTTAAAATCAGAGAAAGGTCTCAGAAGTCCCTTGTGGCCTGGGCAGCTGAGGCCATGGGCCTTGCTCCAGAAGCACCTTCCTCACCTGCTTAGCACTTCATACACTTCCGAGAGGTTGGAGACTCGTGGGAAACGCAGTTCCTGCAATCATGAAGAACGGAGCACTGTGCTTGGGGTCACCATCTGCTGCAGGCCTCGTAGTGGGTCACTACATGGACCTGGCAAATGCTGGCCTTGACACCATCCCAGGGTCAGGAGAGCAGGACTCTGGGGGCATCACAGAAGACGTCCCAGTGACCCTGGCTAGAGGTCAGTGTCAGCCACAGAACTAACACCTTCTGTTAGGGAAGCGTGTGAACACACACAGGAATCTGAGACACTGGACTAAGTCAGGCTACATCTGCAGAATATCTGGCATTCTGGGGATCAGAAGGCCTTGGGGTAATGTCAGATTACTAAGTCTCAAGATCAAAGATAGAACAGGCGAAGACCAAATACTCAGGGCCTCTCTAGGCAGAACGCTCTGAGGAATCCCTTCCGAGTTCTGCTACCCCTCCCTCCAACAGCCCACTGTAAGCCATTAACCCAAGGCCTTAAAACATTGATGGATTCCCCTTGCTCTGTTATTCTGCTTAATTCCTAAAAGAATTTAAAGTAATTGAATGATTCCCTTTTCCAAATGCAGTGTGTGACCTGGGCTATAGGACAGTCACCTGGGGAGCTTTTGGAATATCACCTGGCTCCACTCTAGACCACACATGAGGTGGACAGTGGAGCTGGGATCAGTTTGCAACCTCCCCTGTGATCCTAACTCTGTCAGAGAACCCATGAATTCAGTGCTTGACAAAAATGGGGTTTCCACCAGACTTTACAAGGGGCCCTCATCCTTTAGGATGATACTCTCTAGGAATTCCTCATGGGTTTACAAAATATGTAGTAAGCTCTAAAATAAACTGTTTGGACCATGAATGATAGGGTACACCTTTAGTCCTAGTATGTGGAAGGCTGGAGCTGGGAGCTGTCATGAGTTCAAGGTCACCCTAGGTTATCTAGCATGACCCTGTCTTAAAATCTGAAACAGGGGCTGGAGAGATGGCTCAGCGGTTAAGAGCACCGACTGCTCTTCCAGAGGTTCTGAGTTCAATTCCCAGCAACCACATGGTGGCTCACAACCATCTGTAATGGCATCTGATGCTCTCTTCTGGTATGTCTGAAGACAGCTACAATATACATAAAATAAATCTTTTTAAAAATTTTTTTAAAAAATCTGAAACAGAACAAAACACCCACAAATTTATTGCTCTGTTGTCCAATGAAAAATGCACTATTTACCTACAAATACATCACAACTGGGGGCTTGGAATATGTGAAAATCCAAGTATGAACCCAAAGCAAGCCACTCCTTACCTTCCAGATGTCCTTCGTCACGTTCTTAGTGTCAATGAGGACAGGAAACAGGCTATGGATGTTCTGCTTAAACTGATCATAGCTTTCTGAGGGGGGAGGTCCAAATGGGACACAATGAATTTGTGGGTTAGTGGAAGCACAAGGAGCCACCCTCTAGCCTGGCTTGCCACCAGCACTGACTAGTAAAGCAGAGAGAACAAGCCACGAACTGAAAATATTTCTAATCCTCATGGAGAACATTGGCTCTCCAGCCACTCGGCCACTGCCACTTTCTATGGTAAAGGTCACGTGGCTTTCAAAGGCCAGCCTACTGCTGTCATCAGCTAACACAGCCCAGAAGCTCAGGAAGACACACATGAAACAAGTTATAAATGGCTACACAGAGAACAGTCAAAGACAATTCAACCAAGTACCTTACAGTTAAGTACAGCACCCTGATAAGGGGTTTTTAATAGACCCCTAATAGGTTATACTCTGTAGTTACACTGCATCCAGAGAATGACGTTTACTACAGACAAAATCTCACCACACTCCCTGCCCTGCCCCAGCAGAACCTCTGCCAGGTCCTCTCCCTGGGATCTTTGTGCCCAGCTCACGGTGGACTGTGACCGGGCTGTGGACTTGTGAAAAGGTCCTGACCTCCTCCTCCCAGCTGCCCACTGGACCACGGGTCTCACATGCGTTCTGTGGCTGCAGCAGGACCTCCTCCTCCCAGCTGCCCACTGGACCACGGGTCTCACATGCGTTCTGTGGCTGCAGCACCTCACCATAGCCAGGGCCACAAGAGTCCCACCAGCTGCAGTGACTTCCCCTCTCCCACTGCATGTTTTTCTGTTTGCTCAAGCTTTCTGCATGCATCTTATTCACTTGCCTCTAACTCTTCCAAGATGCTCAAATGTGGCTGTTCTGTCCAGTCATGTTTTATAGAACGCCCTCCTGGAGCTTTCTGTCCCTTTTCATCTAGTGTGTGTCACACCTTTGTGAACCCACTTACTCCTGCCACCAAGCTAAGGTCGCTACTGCCATCTCATCTCACAGCTAATCAGAGAAGGCAAAGGCACCAGCTGGAGGTCACACACACACACACACACACACACCCTGAGGGATAGACACTACCCACTACGCTATACTGCCATTTGTCCAGGGACAGACTCAAGTGTAGAAAAGGAGCACAGCCACCAGACAGGAGCCCAGGCGGTCACTGAAACATCTAGACACCTGTTAGGACTAAAATGGCATGAAGGGGAAAAGCCAACCTTAAGATTAAATAAACATTCTACACAAGTATGTAAGACTCCACACAAAGGAGAAAGCCCAAAGCGTTAAGCGATGAATGGTGAGCTCCTTCCTTGTGACCTTGCCCAATGTCACACCATGAGCCAGGCACAGGAAGATTCACCCTCCCTGAGGAAGCTCCCTGGTCTCTACCCAGAAGGTGGTATAGACGCAGACCTGAGGCTAGAAGGAGAGCCCAGCTTCAGCCCTACCTGGAAGAGGTCGGAAGAACTTCTCATGGAGATGCAGTAGGTCCATCATCATGTTATGTCCTACCAAGGGCTGCTTGGAGTAAAGCAACAGGTGAGAGAAAGGAAACTCTAAAAATCAGGTCCCACACTTGGTCTAAAGCAGGTTTTGGTTGTGGTTTTTCAATAAAGAATACGATCACTTGGTAATCCGGCTTCAGTGTCTTTTGGCTCCCACACAAGGTCATGGGACTGCAGGGGTGGAAGGAAACAGGGAGAGGGAGGAGAAAGATGGAGGGAGGAGAGAGAGTAGGAAGACAGGCAGACAGACAGATGGGAGGGGAGGTGAAGGGGAGGGGGAGGGGGGAGTGGAAGACAGGGGAGGGGGAGGGGGAGGGAGGGGGAGGGGAAGAGAAGAGAGAGGGGAGGGAGGGGGGAGGAGAGGGGAGAGGAAGGGAGGTGAGTGAATAGTAGAGACCCTGAGACAGGGTCCACACTGGGAATCTGTGAGGCAGACTCAACTTCTCTAAGCAATTTTAGGTAGTTGCTGCTAAAATTCCCATGCTGCTACAAGGGACAAAGACACAGGAGAAGCTCATGCATTGTCTTCTCTCAAACTAACCAACCACAGAGAAAGCAAGGCTATGTCCACGAAGCCAGAAGCAATTTACCAAAGACAAAGAGTGCCTTAAAAATTGACTAGTAGTTTCTTTTATGTTATATAGGTGCTTGGGCTGCACATATGTCCACAGATCATGGATGCCTGGTATCCACAGAGGCCAGAAGAGGGAGCCAGATTCACTGGAGTTACAGACAGCTGTGAGAGGCCCTGTGGGTGCTGGGAATCAAACCTGGGTCCTCTCCACAGCAATAAGTGCTCTTAACCACTGAGCCAGCTCTCCAGCCCCCAAGAATCACTTAAAAAATGTGTGTATACACACACACACACACACACACCACACACACAATCTTTAATAACTTCTTGGTCTTTTGAATAAGTGAAGAAAGATAACTTTATTGGCAGAGAAGCCTTCAAAATCTACTGCTATAAATAAAAAAAAATGACAGAAAAACAAAACAAAAACAAAAAAGAGAAGTTCCCTACCTTCTGGGCTTTCACCAACATCTGAAAAAAAACAGAGAAGCCTCTTGCAGAGAGAAGAATCTGTTCCTTCCAACAGCTGACTTGGTCACAAGAGGCATGCTCAAGGTACCAGCGATGTGGCTGGCTTACCTTCTTCACAATCACCTGCAGCGAAGAGAGACAAGCACACTCTGAGGGAACAGCCGGAAAGCAGGTGTCTCTTTACCACAGAGAGAAACACAAAACAGAAGCCTTTCAGAGGCCAGATTCAGCTAAAGGAGAGAGAACAGGGCCGGGGTGGAGGGATGAAGCTGCTAAGGATGCACACCTAGGCAAGGACTCACCCCCTCCTCTTTCAGCACTGTCCAGATGTTGGGGAGGGCCTGCCTCAGCACCAGTTGGACCTCAAAGGCTTGAAACCCTGCAGCAAGGAAGCACAAGGCATACACAGAACCTGAACACTATCAAACTTTCCTTTCTTTCCTCATGGGAGAAGCCTGAAAGGAATAGATGTTTCGAGCCTGTGACAGATGGGCTGCACCGTAAGCCTGCCTCCAGGGCACCCACGCCTACGTCCATGTGAGTCTGCTGAGACTTTCTAGGATGACATCCTCAAAGGTCTGGATCTTGAAAATGCTCTTCAGTAGGAGACACTCATGTGGCTGTTTCTGTAGTTTGTGGCTGAGGATATTAACCATGTTAGAAACTAATACTAATTACAACTTAGAGAAGGCACATCAGTAGCAAAAAGTTAAAAATTAACATTTAAGAAAAATAACTGGTTTCCAAACAAAAATATTTAGTAAGTTGTGTGTGGTGGTGATGCCTTTGCTTCTACACTCTGGAGTAAAGGCAACCAGATCTTTGTGAGTTTGAGGCCAGCCTCGTCTATATAAAAAGTTCCAGGCTAGCCAAGGCTACACAGTAAGATCTGTCTAAAGAAACAAAACAGAGAGGCAGGAGAGTCAGCTCAATGGTTAAGAGCACTTGTTGCTCTTACAGAAGACCTGGGTTCTGTTCCCAGTACCCACAAGGTGGCTCACAACCATCCAAAATGCCAACTTCATGCCAACTTCAAGAGATCCAATGCCCTCTTCTGACCCCCAAGGGCACCAGGCACACACATGGTACACATACATACATGGAGGCTAAGCACTCATAAACCTAAAATAAATCTTTTAAACAATAAATGTAGTGGAAAGGGACATTGTTATTCCTAATTCAAACATCTGACTGGAATCACATCTATTTATGTGTTTGACCTACTGTGATATGTTGTGGTCTTTAAACACTTGAAAAATGAAACAAACAAACAAAAACAGGTCCAAACAGATGTGAGGGGAGAAAAAGGGAAGCCGCCAGCCTCAAATGACGTTGGGGGTTGGGAGGGTCTTTAAGGTTTTTTGGGAGGCAGTGGTTTTGTTTTGAGACTGGGTCGCATTATGTACTATGGCTGGCCTGGAGCTTATAGAGATCAGCCTGCCTCTGCCTCCAGAGTGCTGGGGTTAAAGGCATGTGCCACCAGGCTGCTAGTTGCGCAGGGGCTTTGTATACTGTGTAATAGTCACTCCGGCAATCCTTTACAAACTGGCTGTTACTTAGGAACTCTGTCACTAGAACGCCCAATACTAGGGGAGTTCCACCCTATATATGCTCACACGGCTCACTGTGCCAACACCTACAGAAAACATTCGTACACACGGCCTCTGACATCATCAGAAAGGTCTCTGCTGAGAGGGCTGTTAGGTTTATGGCAATAGGTCCATGTTTCTGTTTTGAGACAGTTTCATGTAGCTCAGGCTGGCCTCAAGCTCACTACAGAGATGAGGATGATCTTGAACTCCTGATGTTCCTGCCTCTGCTTCCCAGTGCTAGGGTTGCAGGTGGGGCCCGTCACATCTCATTTTATAAAGTGCTGGGGATTAAACCCAGGGCCTTGTGCATGCTGGGCAAGTACTCTACCCACTGTGCTACAGTCCCAGGTCTCTACACACCTATCTTTTATTGAAAGCTTAAAGTTACAGCTAGCAAATACTGAGTCTTTTTTCTTTCCTTTTTTGGTTTTTGGAGACAGGGTTTCTCTGTGTAGCCCTGGCTTTCCTGGAACTCACTCTGTAGACCAGGTTGGCCTCGAACTCAGAAATCCACCTGTCTCTGCCTCCCAAGTGCTGGGATTAAAGGCATGCGCCACTACTGCCCGGCGAAACACTGAGTCTTAAGGTGATTGGCTTCTCCACTTAAGGAAAATTACTTAAAACACCCAGGTCTAAATAATCTCAGCTCTGTTATTTTAAGTAAAAGTTTTAGTCCATTAAAATAAAATAAGATGATGGAGAGGTGGCTCAATGATTGAGAGCACTGGCTGCTCTTCCAGAGGTTCTGGGTTCAATTCCCAGCAACCACATGGTGGCTCACAACCATCTGTAATGGGATCTGATGCCCTTTTCTGACACTTGGGTGTACATGCAGATAGAGCACTCATACATTAAAAAAGTGATAGTCCATTAAAATAAGAGAAGATGCTGGACAGATAGCTCAGTGATTAGGAGCCCTTGCTGCTCTTACAGAGGACCTGTGTTCGGTTCCCAGCACCCACATGGTGACTTACAACCATCTGTAACTTCAGTTCCAGGGGATCCAATGCCCTCTTCTGCCAACCTTGTATACCAGGCATGCATGTGGTGCATACACATAAATGCAGGAGGAATACCCATACACATAAAATACTAAGTAAACATTAAAAAGATTTTTTTTCTGCAGAAACAGCAGCAGGGGCTGAAGATATACTTCTTTAGAATTCACAAGGCTCTGACCGTGACCTCCAATGCATATACACAGGCACTCAGCTGATCCAGGTCTCAGTGGAAGAGGTCACCCAGGTGCCCATTTCCAACACAGCCACTCCACTGAGGCTGTCCACACACTTATTTCTCCACACTTGGGTTGACACATAGAATTTAAGTAAGAGATGACCAAAGGCTGAGGCTTCATAAGACTAAGAACGTCACTGCCCACCAAGGAGCTTCTTCTGTAAAACTTCCTTCTGGAGCCTGAGCAGCCAGCTGGGAAGAATACGGTGACTGCCAGTTGAGGCTGAGCCTGCCGTAGGTTGTGCCATGGGGCAGGCAGATTTTACCTTCATTGATACTGTGCCAGGACAAATGGCATCAAAACAAACAAACAAACAAAACATTAACAGATCACAGCTGAGCAACACTTTGGAGTCAGCTTTGACCTCACAGACTCCATGGCAAAGGGTCCACAGACCGGGCTCTGGCCATTGCTACACTAGGGCACGGACTTCCCAAAGTCAGTAAAACAGGCATTCGAATAGAACAGAAAGGGTTGGCTCATGAGTGAGTCTACCCGTGACACTCAGTGCAGGTTAAAAAGCCTCTGAGACTTGGGAATTTAGATCAGGACTTTCACCCCAAGGATAAGCAACCTACTGAGCAAAAGGCCTCAGACTCAGTCGTGAGGGGGACGTTTGGAATCAGGACTCATTTGAAAGATAATTTGTTCCCCACATTGCCATGACACCCCCGTGCTCCCAGGTAGGAAAAAATGGCCTCCTGCCTTCCTACCAGAGATGCCAGGCAGAGTCATCTGTTCACCTTCCTCAGCCAGGTCCAGCCACTGGGTCACCTTATCAATCACCACCTTGATTTGATCTTTATCCAGGGAGCTGAAAATGGACATAGGAAAGCAGAGACATTGACGGAGGGCATACCAGACTCCTAAGACAGTCTTAAGACTGACACATGTCTGTGCTTTCAACACTGTGACTTCATAGTGAAGATCAGCTGAGCCAGTGAAAACAGTCATTTGTTCTCCACGTCTTTTTGTGCAAGAGGAAAGTAAGCGACTGTTCTTCAGACTTCCATGAAAACACAAGTCTGCCTTGATGGGGTGGACAGAAGAAGAGCCAGGGGCCACTACTAGCCAGTGAACACTACTGTCAGGACCCAGTGGCTCCCGGGGGATTTGTGATGAACTTACTGGAAACATGAGGAGAAAGATAAGCAAAGGGATGAACCTTTTGCTCCTCTGTCAGAAATCTAAGCTCTCTCTCCAGCACTTGAAAACAACAAAAGATCAAAAATTCAAGCTGTTTCCCTTGGTTTTTACCCTTGAACCTTGAGGACCATTTCGTTAGAGTTTGAGAGGAGACACAACAGGGCAGGCGAGCTGTAAAAGCTGCTGAGTGGCAGCTGTGGGAGACAATGAGAAAAAGGAGGAGGAGGAGGAGGAGGAAGAGGAGGAGGAGGAGGAGAAGGAGGAGGAAGAGGAAGAAGGGGAGGGGGCAGGGGAGGAGGAGAAGGAGGCGGCAGCCAGCCGGCCACGCCTTTTGAGTTAGGGTTCAAGAAATCAAGCAGATTCAGCAAGGGAGGTCAGCGGGTAGCTTGGAGGGAGGAGAGAGGCTGTAGAGGAGAGTGGGAAAGTCCAGAAGGTCAGAGCAAGCGCGCTTACAATTCTGGCAGGGATCCAAAAAGAAAGGAAGGGAAAGCTACCCACGTTGAGTCTGAACTCAGAAAAGCAGGCAGGCTTGGTGGTAAGTTCTATAAGTGACCCCCTGCTTTTCCTTTCAAAAAGATCTACATTTTTGTATGAACATCAATACCAAACACAAAAAGAGGAAGAAAAAAACAAAACACCAAAATATTCAAGATTACCCAGACCGTATGAAGACCACGTTTTAGAATCAAAGCTAATTGATTTGATGAGGGTGAAAAATCTCAAGCCCCAGAAAGCTCAAATAATTCAAAATTGGCAACTGGCAGGGACCTAGGCTGCCACCTCCCTGTGGTCACTGTGGACTTTAGTGCAAACAAGTGGGAGACCACAAGGTCTGGGCCAGCCAAAGGAAAAGAAGCAACCTCGCCCCACTGACAGAAAAGCCCCCTGCTGAGCCCTACACTCTAGGGCCCACACAGACACACTGGCAGTTCAGCTGCTCCCCTCTTAGAATACCTCACACAGTTAGCTTGTAAACCCCACAGACCCAATTCTTGTTTCTCTGAATACCAAATTTAAGAGTTAATTTCTTAGCCAGGCAGTGGTGGTGCAGGCCTTTAATCCCAGCACCCAGAAGGCAGAGGCAGGCAGATCTCTGAGTTTGAGGCCAGCTTTGGTCTACAGAGTGAGTTCCAGGACAGCCAGGGCACACAGCAAAACCATCTCTAACCCTTCCCCAGCCCAGGGTTAATTCCTTGTTTCCTGTTTTTCTTTTTAGAGATGAGGGTCCTCCTATGTAGCTCAGGCTTGCCTGGAACTCACAATCATGCCACCTCACTCTCTTGGGTGTTGGATTACCAATGTGTGTCATTGTACTGTACATAAGGGTGTGTGTACATGCTGGGGGTGGGACAGAGAATAACTGGTCCTTTCTAAGCGTTCTCTATCACTTTGCGAGACAGGGTTTCTGTTCTCGCTGGCCTGAATCTCACCAAGTCAGCTAGGCTGGCAGCCAGCAAGCCCCAAGGATTCACCTCTCTCTGCCTTCTCAGGGCTGGGAATACACACACACACACACACACACATACGTATATATGTATGTATATATATATGTATAGATATGCTTTAAGGTTCAAGCTGGGGGGTCCTTGACAGCAAGTATTTTGCCAACTGAGCTTCACCTCCCAAACTACGTATTTTCATTTTCAAGATTAAAATAACGTTCACACAGAGTTGAAAGGAGAAGATGTGGAAAGTGTTCTCTCCGCTCAGGAGAGTACAGGTGGCCAAAGCTACCTCAGCTAAGCGTGGATGGTTTGATGAACCAGCCTTCCCATCCACAGAGGAGGCTGGAAGCCTAGCAATAAGGGGACCAGAGGCACTCAGGAGGGCAGACCCTACCTTCGGACTCTCCAGTTGCCTCTCAGGATATTGTGCTTGATTTTCTTCTCCTGTTCTTCATTCATGTATGGGATTCCGTTTTTGAGGAACTGGAGACAGGAACAGAACAAGGTGAATGGTAAGAGCCATCGTGAGGTTCAGGTGGCAAAGTAAAGCGGAACACCTTGTCTTCATGTAGGTGAGGGAGACGGGAGGGGAAACAGTGGTGGGTTTAGAGTACCCCTCCATGACCACAACCCCCTCGTCGGGTGCAAACCTTGTTATAGTCGAAGCCATACTGATTCAGAAACTGGACGCTGGACGCCTGGAAAGAGAATTCTGAGTCCAGGATCCCAAACGTCGTAGGGAAGAGAAAGAAATTGCAGGAGTGTGCTACATACCTACAAAGCGGGGGAACGAGGACAGAACAGACAGGCAAGCCAGCCTGGCTCACACAGCAGGCCCTGTGTGGGCTTGACTTTCAGTTAAGTATCGCAATGGTTTCTGAATGCGCAACATATTTTAGTCACTGCCCAGGGGCCAAAGAAAACAGGGAGTAATACCACCCTTGGGGAGCAAAGTCTAAGGCAGAAATAGGCCCATGACCCACCCAAATATTCAGCCTACACACACACAGCTCAGCCCCCTGCAGCAGCTTCCAAGCAGATCTGTCCCAAAAGGTGCAGCATTCTTCTGACTAGTGTCACCTGAGAGCTACCAGGCAGCTTAAACATCTCTCCAGATGTCAACACTCCTTACTAATTTCCCAAGATGCATGAGAGCCAGCAAGAGGAAACAAGAACCAGGAGAACACTTCAGACAGAAGGCAGGAGCGGCCCCACAGAAAAGGCACCACTTCCAATCTTGAGAGCACAGTGCATATTGAAAGCAAGTCAGAAGACAGTGTGTGCGCAGGACAAAGTGATTCAGACAACCAAAGTGAAGCTGCCAAACACAGACGAGGAAAGCTGTGTGGATCGGCATACATACTTGTTTGACTCTCCTTCGATGCTGGAAAACACGGACAATCCTAGAACAACAATGGTAGGTGTAATGAACGGCGGCAAAGTCACCTGAGGTCAGCCAAAGACCAGACATTCCTCAGCAAGCTTTGCACCCCCCAGACATGGTGGGGGCTGCAGTACACATCCTCACTGCAAAACAGACACACTGCATGAGATCTACCACACCATAGCTTGTGCTGAATTTACCAAAAATGTACTCATGGCCAGTTTTCCCAGCACAGAAGTGGTAAATCAACATTTGGGCCTTGTAATCCTGGCACTTGGGAGGTAGAGGCAGGAGGGTCAGAAGCTGAAGAGTTTGGATTCCTTCTTGAGAGGCTAAGGCAGGAAGAATCTTATGAATTAAGGCTGTCCTGTGTTTCCATGTGAAATTCTGACTCAGAAAAACTAAAATATCGGGGCCAGCAAGATGGCTCCGTGGATAAAGGCGTTTACTACATAAGCCCGATGGCTTGAGTTTAATCCCTGAGGCTGAGGTAAAGGTGAAAGGCCGGAATGTACCCACCAAGTTACCTTCTGACCTCCACACGTGTCCCGCCCTCATACCTCATAAATAATGAATTAAAAAATTTAAAAACTCAAAACCAACAACGAAAAAGGGCCAAAGTAACCACTTTTAGAGCTCTGTAGTACTCTGTTAAATAAGCCACTCAAAGCGGAAAACTTCCAAAAGCACTGGCGCGCAAAGGAACTCAACCAAGAGTGATTTCTTGTACTTCTCAAATAGATCTTATAAGACCAAAAAAAAAAAAAAAGGCAGCAAAACACAAGAAGAAAGGGGAAGATAAATGACATAAAATGCTCATCTCCAGAGAAAGGAGGAGTCAGTAAAACCTGGCCCATAGCTTGTGTTTATAATTCATTTTATTGAAAAAGTCAGAACCCCCATTAAAAAAGGTGGGCCTTGTAAAAGAAATCACATCACCTAGAAATACTATCTAGCATTTATACTATCTAGTCCTTCACATAAACTTGTAGGCCCCAGTACTATAAATCAAATTAGAATAACTCTTAGACTATCAGATTGGGTTAATTCCCAGGGGTTTTGTATATGAATGTCTGTTCACCCTTGCTGGTGTTAGTCTCTGAGAACACTGTGGATGATTGGCTGTATCCATCAAGGCTTTAATGTACACACTCTTGGTCTCACTGATGGAAATATCCCAGATACACAAAATTGCACTACTGTGTAAATATGAAGGCTTATATTAACAAGAACAAGAAGGCTTTTCATTGTAAGCAAGTGGCTACTACATATACTTTATTTAGGATACTAAGTCCCTAATCTGTACTTTGTAATATGATGGAATTGTGCAAATGACCAGGTCTATATGCTAACAGAGCCTTCCAAACTCCATGAAATGAAAAGAACAAAATTTAAAACACATGTACAATGTGTTCTTGTAGGTTTTCTTTTTAAAATCACACATACTGGGGCTAGGGAGATGTCTCAGTGGTGGTCAGGGATCTGTGTGACTCATATCCATCAGTAACTCCAGTTACAGGGGATGTGACATCCTCCTCTGGCCTCTGTGGGCACAGCAGGCATATGGTGCACATATATACATGTAGGCCAAACACTAAAGACATACAAAAAAATCTTTAAAAAATCTTCTAATCACCTACACTCATAGACAAAACATAGTTTTTACTCAAATGATAGGTTTAACAGTGACTGTTTCTGGCATTGGTCTATTTAGGCTATGAAATAAAAGACTGGTAAATTCCTGCTTGGCCAAAGCCACCACCTTTCACACTGTAAATGCTCCAGGTGGTACGTATACACCCACAGAGAGAGAGAGAGAGAGAGAGAGAGAGAGACAGAGAGAGAGAGAGACAGAGAGAGAGAGAGACAGAGAGAGAGAGAGACTTAGAACAAGCATACAAAATGATACACAATGTCTTTGAAACCTGCCAAAGCTGGTTTTACCCACAGGAAACCCAGACAGTAAAATACCTTCTAGATTGATCCATAACAAAGAGCTGAACATCAGACTCACCAATCTGACAGATAGTAAACTGCTGAACACTCTGACGGGTCTTCAGATACCACTCAGACGGCAAGTCAAAAAGACTGTGAAGAAAAAGGCATCTCATTGCATAGGCAAGGGGATCAGATGCAGGTACCAGGCCTCTGCAGCAGGTACCTATGACAGGTACCTGTAATCAGGGACCTATTAACCCTGTGACCACAATTAGAGAACCTATCAGCATTTGATTGTTGAGAGATGTATCAAGCCACCAAAAAAAAATATTCCCCAATACATACCAAAAAACAAAAACAAAAATCAGCCAACAGGAGCCTGATCAGAAACAATGTTTGTCTGGCAGGGTCTAACTAAGGAGACACCGGTGAGGTAAGACAGTTGTAGTACCTGATCTGTTGGGGCCGGGACAAGTTTGAACGCAGACCTGTGAACTCTATGTCCAGACCTACGAGAGCACAAAACAGACAAAAGTCCTCAGGCACAGAGCAAGCTACCAACTTTCACACGGTAAATGCTCCAGGTGGTAAGCATATGTACACAATAATGGAAAACAGAAATGGACTGCGTGGTCCCAGACAGGGCTGTCCAGACAACAGAAGCAAGAGCTGCGGGTTTGATTGCTTCAGCCACCCTGCCGGAGTGGGAAAAGAAGCCTCCTCTCCTTCCTAGGGATGCTCTCTGAGCTCCTGTGGCCTGGAGACCCATACGGTACACACACACCACACACCAGTTCCCAGCCTGTCCCTGACAGGCCCTGCAACCCCAGGCACCTTACCCACGAAGTCCGCACCCGCGACAAGCTCCTGCAGGAGTGGAAGGCTCTGCTCAAATTCGTCTGCGCCCACGTCCATAGCCGCTAGTCCCAGGGCGCGCCGGATGCGGCCACGTGCTGCCCACGCGTTTCCGCTGCGCAGGGCCTTAAAGCTCGTGCACGTGTCACACCAAGGCCAGAGCCTGGTTGGTGGGAGTTTCGGTGCGGTGCCCACAGCCTTGATCCTAACTTGCTGAGAATGTGGAGGTTGTTGCCATCAAGAATTACCAGCTGTGCTGAACGCATCATTGGTACCGGTGATCAGCTAGTATGGTCTTTAGCCTGTAGAAATGCCTGCCAGCGGTACCAGTGACCAGTCTCCAGGCTCATTGTTCACGGTCTGATATACCCTCTCCATTTTAGACTTAGTCTCCTAGAGACCTGGGCTTCTAAGTGAGATGCTTCAAAACTATACATGTATATCTTTGTATCCAGATGGGTATTTATTGATCAGAGTGACTTTTATGCTACTGACTGCTGAATGCCTCAGAATCAATGCTTTAAAAAAAACTGAGCCATGCTTGTCATGTCTCTAAAATGAATACTTCACTATTGAGGGACACGATATTTGGAAACTGCTAGAAGCCACTTTGTTGACATGTCTTTTTCACATTTTAGCAACTTTCAGAGCTGTCATGATCACCCCAAGCTCCAACCTAAGCTATCTTGCATGACAATTTTTAACACATAATTTTATGTATATTTTGCTGGCATGTGTATTCACAGTACCTGGAGAGACCAGAAATGGGTGTTGGGATTCCTAGAACTAGTGCTGGCTATGAGCTGCTATGGGGTCATGGGTACCAAATCCAGGTCCTCTGCAAGAGCAGTGAGTGCTCCTAACCACATTAAGCCCTTTGTATGACTATTTTGACTGCTCCTCACACTCATTTCCTCTCTAAGATATGCCTGAAATCACTAGGGGATGAGTCCAGGGAAGACTAGAAGGCATTTGTATCTCTACATACTATTTTTGAGTTTACAATTGCACTGACATTACAAGCAAAACAAACTAACCCTGCCCACATCCTGGGCAGCAAACAATCCTCCTTCCCTGATGACTTGCTAGGAACCATCCCTGATGGCCAGTGCTCATAGAATTCCACGTGTGCCCTGTAGCCACAGGGTGTTTACAGAGAGCAACACAGCAAGGCTTCATAGTTTGTTATAAACGTTTTAATTTGTTCTTCAAATAGTGACTACTTTCCTTAAATACATCTCATATCCAAGTATAGGGACACATTAAGCCCTTGATGAAAACAATGAAACCACACAAGCACACATAGAAGTGGAAAGAAGCTAACTTTAAGTTTTCACTGTTACATTATTGCTATGAAGCTTTCAGTCTGGTTTTCCGTCCAAATTCTTTCTTTCTTTCTTCTTTTTTTAATGCAGATGCTTTCTTTTGGTGGCTGTAGATGATAGTTTTATATTTACACGTCCAACACAGTTAATACTTCTATTTCATTCATAGATTCTTCGAGGCTCCCGAAGCATCACACCACTTTCTGTTATGGCATTTTGTAAATGTTTTATCTGGATTGGAGATCAGGAAGAGGAAAAAAAGAAATCACTGTCAGCCTCCAGAAAAACCTGAGAACTGGTTTGTTTTCCAAGAGACAAAGAAACCACTGGCTTCATCTTGTTGACCTCCCAGGGTACATTTGTGCTTCTCTGGGTGATTTTTTTAAAATTATTTATTTTATGTATGTAAGGGAACTGTGGCTCTCTTCAGACACACCAGAGGAGGTCATCGGATCCCATTACAGATGGTTGTGAGCCACCATGTGGTTGCTGGGAATTGAACTCAGGACCTCTGGAAGAGCAGTCAGTGCTCTTAACTGCTCATCCATCTCTCTAGCACCTCTCTGAGTGATCTTAAGAACATAAATGCTAGCCGGGCAGTGGTGGCGCACGCCTTTAACCCCAGCACTCGGGAGGCAGAGACAGGTGGATTTCTGAGTTCAAGGCCAGCCTGGTCTACAGAGTGCGTTCCAGGACAGCCAGGGCTACACAGAGAAACCCTGTCTCAAAAAAAACAAAAAAACAAACAAACAAAAAGAACATAAATGCTGAGGTAAAGATGCAGAAACCAGGGAAGTGGCCAATGATTGGTCCAGCAGGAGACCCATAACATGAGAGGGAGCCTACCCCTGACACTGACTGGAGGGCCAGGAACCAGAGTTTGGATAGACCCAAGACCTAGGATAGAACCAAACATGACTCCTACTATGTATGTTCTACTATATTCAGACAGAAACCTAGCATAGTTGTCATCAGGGGCTTCATTCAACAACTGATGGAAGCAGAAGCAGAGACCCACAGCCAAACATCAGGCAGAGCTTGGGGAGTCCTGCAGAAAAGGGGGTGGGGTGGAAGGACTGTAGGGACCAGAGAAATAAAGGACCCAAGAAAACCCACAGAATCAACTAACCTGGGCCCACAGGGGCTCACAGAGACTGAACCAACCATCAGGGGGCTTGCATGGAACTGATCTAGGCCCTCTACATTATGTCATGGTTGTGTGGCTTGGTTTTCTTGTGGGACTCATAACAGTGGGAGGCGGGATGTCTCTCTTTTGCTTGCTTTTGGGACCCTTTTCCTCCTCCTCCTGGGTCGCCTCATTCAGCCTTAATATGAGGGGAGGCATCTAGTCTTACTGCAACTTGATACGCCATGTTTGGTTGACATCCCTGGGAGGCCTTCCTTTTCTTGAAGATAAATAGAAGAGGGATGAATAAGGGGGGGGGGGGGGGGGCAGGAAGAGAGGACAGGAAACTGCCATCAGGATGTAATATACAAAATAAAAATAATAATAAAATACATATGAAAAAGGAAATGGATACCAGGGGTCAGCATATTCAACTGTAAGATGCCAGTGTAACAACAGGAAGTGCAGTGCTCACAGCCTACACAGCAAGCTCTCAGTCACCCAACAATACCGACTTGCAGTACCGACTGACCTCAGTTTGTACAGAGAATGGGAACACAAGCTCCTATGTACTGCAAAAATCAAATGTCACAGGATCCAGCCAAGACCTACCACATAGAATACCCTCAAGAAAACAAGGTAAGCTTCCCTAATATCAAGAACTAACCAAACGCCTCTGTTGTCTCTGTGTGTTGCTAGACTACCCATTTGAGGTAGCTGCATTCCCAGCTCTGGACCTTCTGTGTATTGTGGATGGAACACAGCCTCCAGCAGGCATTACCAATGACTTACAGTTCCTGGCCTTCCCATTTAAAATTCTGAGACAAGGTCTTACTAAAGCTTTGAACTTGAGATTCTTCCAAGTCAACCACTTGACAGCTGAGCTTATAGACCCGTGTCACCAAAAAACAACTGATCTATCTCTCTCTCTCTCTCTCTCTCTCTCTCTCTCTCTCTTTCATTTTGAAACAGGATCTCACTATATATACCTGACTAGATGGAACTTGCTTGGTACACCAGGTTGGTCTTAAACTCAAGAGGTCACACCACACCAAATTTTTGTTTCTTTTTGTTTGTTTGTTTGTTTGTTTCTTGAGACAGGGTTTCTCTGTGTAGCTCTGGCATTCCTGGAACTCACTCTATAGACCAAGCTGGCCTTGACCGTGGAGATCTCTTACCTCTGAGACCTCCCAAGTGCTGAGTGAGGCATGCACCACCACTCCTAGCCAAATGTTTTCCTTTGAGGTAAATACATAGAAATAAAAATACCGAGTCTGAGGACGCCTCCCACGGGGTGGGCTGGTAGACCATGAAGTTGATTCCTGCTTCTAAGCACCGCTGTGCCAACACTCGCCCTACACTCTCACAAGCCACCACGTTTCTGGTACTATAAAGGTGTTTTTTAATGGCCCATTCACGAGTGGATGCTGAAACCACAACCTGGCCATTAAGGTGCTCAACAAATGCTTCGACATGATGCTGAGTCTTTACAACTCGTAACCTAATGGGGAAAAAAAGAGAATAAAATTGTAAAAACAATCTATTTACCAAAAAGTTAAATTACTCAAGGTTCTTCAAGAATTCATTGAGTATACTGGTAAGACAGTTCAATGGGTAAAGGTGCTTCCTACCCAGGCCAACAACCTGCATTCAATCCCCAGGACTTACAAGGTGGATCACGATGTAAGTATATACGGTAAATGCATGAATCTGTGAGTATATGCACACACCAAACAAAACCAGAAAAATCCCACTCTAACAAAAATACTCACCAGAGTAACAACAGATAACACTACACACTGAAGCACAATGATAATAATTTAAGGCCCTGGCTCCAAGGTTACATACAAACATGTGAATCCTAGCTCTGGCATTGACTCGTCAGGTCTCTGTTTCGAATTCCTCTGTCTCTGAAAAGTGGGGAAAACTGCTCTACCTGCTTCATAATGTGTCTATATAGTTGAGTTAAAAACCAACCCGGCATACATTCAAGGCAACTACGGTAACTGCTGGTAAATACAATGCTTTCAGTTAAAAGCCATCTTGTGGCTGGGGAGTGCAGTTTGGAGGAGAGCACTTGTTCTGTGTGCTGAAGGTCCTGGTCTAACCCGCACAGTTCTCCAAAAGTAAAATTTAACATTTATTTTCATGTGTATGAGTATTTTGGGGGAATGTATGTCTGTGTACCACCAAGGTCAGAAGAGGACATCAGATCCCAGGGAACTGGAATTACAGACCACTGTAAGCTGCCGGGGTCCTCGGCAAGCTCAGTAAGTGCTTTTAAATGAATACAAGTTTTTAAAATGTATTGTTTCAACTAATGGACTGTTAATTTTTATTCCTTGCCTTAAAAAAATCACTAAGGCTCAAACTTTACTCTCTTTGGTTTACCCTAATGTACAAGCTAATAGCTAATTCTACTTACCACTCAATTCTCAAAACACTTTACTCACACCTTTACTTACTGAACTCCAGGTACACAGGCCTGTCAGTTCCTCAGACACTCAATCCCAGCCTCCTAGCCTCCTCTGCTAGAATGTCCTGCATGACCTTCAGAGAGGCCCCAGTACAAAGTCTCTTAATCTCGATTTACCTTTTAAGTTTCCTTCAGGACAACTATTAGTTGCTTGCTCCAAGGTCACTTTCTACCCACATGTCATCTTCCTGACACATCCTGAGGCTTATCTGGGTCAGTCAGGGATTGATGAAAGTGTCATGTAAGGTGCTATGCACAGCTTTGTCAGTCAGTCACAAGCTGACTTTAATTACCTGAGCCAGAACTCACGGCTGGGCCACACTGTAGCCCAGCCCCGCTCTTTCCGGGCTACACCTAAGAGCTCCAGATTCCGAGGGTTCCTGTTGGTGAACTCTGGGGCCACCGCTTCGTTTTCCTTAGTCTTCACGTCGGGCTGCACCGCCGTCGTGGAACTGGTTGAGAGGGCTGCGAACCCACACTCTAGAAAACGGAAACGATCACATGCACCTTTAAAAATGACCCGGGAAGGGCATGCTCTTCCCATTCCCATCACAAGGCCCAGAAGCGGGAGAAATGGCCGTCTGACCACAGGTTATCACCACAGACCCACAACATTCTACGATCACCCCGGTTCGGTTAGTGCGTTCACTTTCCCACATCAGGTACAAAATCAGATTTGCAAATGCACATGTAATGCAAATGTACACAGAGCGCAGGCAAGGAGGTGGGGCGAGATTAGTTACCCAGGTTCCTGCAAATTGAGAGACATTTCCAGAACCGCGGCTGAAGCGCCATCACTGACGAGACGTGGTCAAAGCCTCACAGTGCCCTGCCTTTGCTCACCGTCGTCTCGGTGAATAACTAGTCGCAGCCATGTTAACTGTGGGAAAAGCTACAGGGGCCGGCAGTACCTCGGTATCTCCAGGACCCGGAACTAACAAGCTCCCTAGTGCTGAGTGGCCGAGTGAGTGACGGTATCTCTGGTCCACCAATCACTGCAGACGTTGAGGCGGGGAACGGGACTCGCTAGGCGTGGCCAAGACCCTGATTTCCGTTTTCCACTTTCGCGCCGTTCTTCTACAATTTCTAATTGATCAGAAAATCAGAGACCCAGCTTCTGGCAGCCTCCTACTTCCGGCGTTTTCAGCGCCCCCCCCCCCCGCCCAGCCCTCTTCTGTCATCCTCCCCCCCCCCCAACACACCTCTTTCCCAGCGTGCCTTGCGGTGGGTGGAGTGTGGAGAGAGGGCGGGGCATGTTACCCAGCAGTCCCCGCGGCGTTGCTCGGGCCTCTCCACGCTGTGGTCCCCACTGTGGTGGCCGCTGTCCGGTTTCGGAGCGGAGCTACCGGTTGTCTGCGGCGATAGTGAGATTTGCTTCGTTTCCTGAAGATGGAGGGCCCTTTGTCCGTGTTCGGGGACCGCAGCACTGGGGAGGCGATCCGCTCCCAGAACGGTAAGAGCGAGAGAATCCTGAGTCCGGCTCGCGGCGGCGCAGGCCAAGACCCAGCCGCGGTCGGTAGGCCGGGGGGATGGAGGGGGCCACACGCCTGCCACAGTGAAGTTCCATCAAGAGAAACCGAGGCCATCCGCCCTCACTGGCGGGCCGGTTCGGCGCCATTGCGCCCTACCATGTAAGGGAAGAACGTTCGAGAATGCAGCACGTTTGGGGGAGGCGCTCAGGATGGGTGTGGGCGTCCATGCCTAACACATAGTAGAGGAGCTCCAGACATACATGCCTTCACTCCCCACGGCCCCTTTGTTAGGGTTGCAGCCCGGTTGGAGCATCCCTGACATAACCAGAAAAGAGTAGCTTTCCCCGGTTCCATTTGCCCATGAGAAAAGGCTCATCGAATTTAGGTGGGTTTTGCGTTGCTTCCCTTCACTGGTCGAGTTCTTGGATGTCCAGAACCTGCAGTTGACAGCTGCTCCCCCAGTAAAACTTAACGGAATGCAAATTGAACGCTATTAAGCGACACTTAGCTGCCTATACCGTGGTTAACATAAATAAGAATTAGCACGTGGTTTGCCGGGTTAACCTGGTTTTGAAAGCATTCACTTGTTGGAACCGTGTTGTGTGTTGTGCTTCCTTTAGCTCTCTTAGAAATTACTACTCCTTTACCCAGGTAGACTATCTCATATTCTTATTAAAACTTGCTAGGGTCTGAAGGAAAAGGCTGAGCTGTACATTAAAGGGTTTTATTTCTCTAGTGTAATGTATATAAGATTGGTTATATTTTGAGGCATTAAAATCTCTGCAACAGTTGACACACCAATACTCAAAATAAAAAATAGTTAAATTTCATTAGTCCTTACGTAAGTGATTTTTTTTAAAAAAATAGTAATTACAGACTTGTAGATTTGAGCAAAATCATCATAGGTGGTTGGATGTCTTAGTTTATGCATTATTCTAATTTTTTTTCACTGTTCATCTACAGTTATGGCTGCAGCTTCTATTGCCAACATTGTTAAAAGTTCCCTTGGGCCAGTTGGCTTGGATAAAATGTTGGTGGATGATATTGGTGTAAGTATATCTAATTGTTCTTGGTTGCCTTGATAAACATAATTTTTAAAAATATTTTCTGTGAAGTCTTTGTTTTTACCTCAGCTTGGTTTCTGTGTTGACCACTTGTTCCTTCCTATTTCTCAGGATGTAACCATTACTAATGATGGGGCCACCATCCTGAAGTTACTGGAGGTAGAACATCCTGCAGCCAAAGTTCTATGTGAGTTGGCTGACCTGCAAGACAAAGAAGTTGGAGATGGAACTACCTCAGTGGTGAGACGATACCAGGAAATGGTTATAGAATAATCAGTTTATTAGAGTTGAAGCCGTGAAAGAATCATATATTCTAGGTCAGAAATAAGGCATCTTTTAAGGCAGTCTCACAAACATTTGAAAGTTAACATTGTAACTAGTTTGTGCAATTTAAGTAGGGAAAGCACTTAAGGTGATTAAATACAAGCTTCTTTTAAATACTGGAGTCTTGTCAACCTGGGGGCTTATTTTGTTGCCAGGTTTGGGGTTTTGGTTTTTTTGGTTTTTTCTTTAATAGATAATTTTGAATTTTAAATGTGAACAGGAAATCTTGGGGATTCAAAATAGAAATTTGCCGAAGTTAATTTGCTAGCATAAAGTGCTAATAGCTAATCAGCAAACATGGATAATAGCATAACATTTAGTGAGTTAACCTGCTTAGTACTGTAATGCTGTTTGGTGAGGAAGATTTTAGGTCTGGCAAAATAAATGGTGGAGAAAAAGACTTAACCTTTGCTGTGAAAGAATTAAATCTGTTTTCTAAACAGTGAAAATGGCCTTTATCTAATTTGTTCATAGACAGTTTAACTTAGACAAAATGTTCATGGACAAAAGTAACCTAAATTCCACTCAAAAGAAGAAAAAAATCTATTAAGAAAAATGGTTCTTCACAGTGTTCTATTTTAAATGAATTTTAAGATTTAATTGAAACTACTGGAATGGTACAGATCATCCCCATTGATCCCTGTCTAGCTTTTGTTGCACTCAATCTCTAAGTGTAATGGATATAAATTCTGCTGCATTCGGTTTTTAGCATTTTCTGGCTTTTACAGCCTGAACCATTTGCACAGAATACTTTATAGCGGTCTGCATTTTATGTTTTCAGCAAGCTGCTACTCGTCTGTTGTGGCTGTTCTGGTTAATAGTGTTGCTTACATCATAGCTAGACATGGGAGCATGCACCTTTAATCCCAGCACTTGGAAGGCAAAAACAAGAGAATCTGAGTTCAAGACCAGCCAGGGGTGTCTCGAAAATCCAAACAAAACTAAAGTGAAAACTTAAAACGTTAATAATGCTGGGTCATTTTAATGTTTCCTGTATACATTGTGCATATTGAGTGCCATGCATATTTAAAGCAATGCTTGATCAACAGGTAATCATTGCAGCGGAACTTCTGAAAAATGCAGATGAGCTAGTCAAACAGAAAATTCATCCAACATCAGTTATTAGTGGATATCGTCTTGCCTGCAAGTAAGAAGATTGCATTCAAAGAACATGTTATTTTGTGTAATGGTTGTAAACTGTATTTTAACGTTTTACTAATTCTTAAGTTGGAAATATTGTATCTTAGCATTCGAGTGATGCTACTTGAGCACTAAGCTCTGTACTTTTTTCCCATTTGACTACCACATTTTCTCCTAATAGAGCTTAGTGGCTATGCTTATGGGATAGATGAAAGGGGCCATGATCTGAAGAGGGGGATCTTTTCCGTGTCTTTCCTCTATATGTAATGGCTGAACAGAAAACCATTCCTATGACATCTGACCATGTGTTAAATGTGGTGAAACGTAAAACTTCTGAGTGCTGTGTTTCTTTTTCTTTTCCACACTCTTAACAGGGAGGCGGTGCGTTATATCAATGAGAACCTAATAATTAACACAGATGAACTTGGAAGAGATTGTCTGACCAACGCTGCTAAGACATCCATGTCTTCCAAAATTATTGGAATGTATCCTTGGATGTTCCAGTGGAGTTTGGCCCTAACCCCTTTTGCTCTCAAAAATGACTTTAAACTTTTTGGAATGTTGGCTTTTCTGCAATAAATTTTAAAATTCCCATTTATTGCAAGTTGATCTTGTTAGAGAGAAACAACTGATCCTGCTGTTGGCTTTCCAACATTTCTATGGTAAAAACTGCATTTGAAGTGCAGATAGATGGTGGTGGAATATATGTACTTTTTCCCATTGGTGAATTATTTTGCTGAAAGAAAGCATAATTGAATAGCTTTTTGGTCCCAGGGCTTTTGTTTTATTGTTTTAGCTGTCCTTAACTGTTGTCTTAGAAATGGTGATTTCTTTGCTAATATGGTAGTAGATGCTGTGCTTGCTGTTAAATACACAGATATAAGAGGCCAGCCTCGCTATCCAGTCAATTCTGTTAATATTCTGAAAGCCCATGGGAGAAGTCAGATAGAAAGCATGCTGATCAATGGCTATGCACTCAACTGTGTGGTTGGATCTCAAGGTAAGTAGGGTTCTGTTATTTGGAAATGGAGATTACTACAAATCAAAGTCACTCTGTGGTTTATATACTATATACTATACTCTTACTCTGTTCAAAATGTTGTGTTAGGTACTGGGCTGGTGGCTCAGACATTTGATTCTAGCATTAAGGTATGAGAGGCAGGCAGGTCACTGAATGTACAGGCCAGCCTTGTCTGTCTAGTGAAACCCTGCATTTAAAAAGAAAAGAGAAAAGAAATGGTGGGTGTAGATTAAAAGAAATATGTGCACTTCGAACCAAAACTTGAAGATTTAGTGTAATTAACCTTTTATTCATTTATAGGCATGCCCAAGAGAATAGTTAATGCAAAAATTGCTTGTCTTGACTTCAGCCTGCAGAAAACAAAAATGAAGCTTGGTGTACAGGTGATTATTACAGACCCTGAGAAACTGGACCAAATCAGACAGAGGTGAGTGGAGATAGGGGCATGCTCTTAAAATAAATGGTCAGTCAGACTAAGCATCCTGTCCTAACCTTAGATGTCTGAAACAGGGATGGGGTCATTTAAAAGCAAGAATTGGGCTGGAGAGATAGCTCAGCGGTTAAGAGCGCTGACTGCTCTTCCAAAGGTTCTGAGTTCAATTCCCAGTAACATCTGTAATGGGATCTGATGCCCTCTTCTAGTGTGTCTGAAGACAGCAACAGTGTACTCATATACATAAAATAAATAAATCTTAAAAAAATAAAACAAAACTAAGAATTGTCAACGTGGGCATCATGGCATAGCCTCATGTCACAAACAAGAAAACTGATGTGAAATAAGTATAAATAAGCTCCCAAAGTCTGTTGTTTATTATCAAGTGTTAGATACTGTGTATGACTACTAATAGTTTTCTCCTAAGACTGTTTGTGCTAAGCCACTGTGACACAGTAGTACACAGTGCTGACTGTAGCTGCAGTGACATCGCCCCAGCAGACAGTTTTTACTCCATTTTCCTCTTGGGGGACTACTGTTGTATAATTGGCTGGCCTGTTACTGACCAATATGTCTGTTATGTACATGTACCATAGCTTAAATAGTTGACTTTTACTCCATCTCATATTTGGGTATGATTTCCATAGTACATGTGACTGCCTCTTGATGTGTTATAAATGTCCACACATGAACCTAGCAGTGGTGCCACATACCTTTAGACCAAAGAGAGAGGCAGGTAACATCTCTGAGTTTGAGGCCAGCCCAGTTTCAGGAGTCCATTGCTATATGTGTCTTTGATACATTCTGTACCTCTGGTTTCTGACTCGCATTTTCATGTTAACAGCATAGGCCCATTTGAAATAGATTTTGACAGTCATAGCCTTGTCTCAGAACATAAGCTTCTTCGCCATCTATTCTTTAACTTACCGTTATGCATCTCTCGATGTTCTTCATTTCGTGGTCTTACATAACTTACTTCTGTTGGTTCAACTCTGGACTATTTTCTTATCCCACTGTGTGGGGCTAGATTATCTGTCTCATACTTGTCTTGGCTTCATACAGCTTTAGTGATGCTGTCTTGGGATTGTTAATCTCTACTGCATCTTTAAGGTAGGAGAAGGTGCAAGGGGGTATTTTTTTTTTTTTTTTTAATTGCCCTTGGGAACTCAAATAGTAGAAAGCAAATGTTATTTTCAACTCTTTGACATTTACGTGAATTGGACTGATTTAACCTTTGGGTTTGATGGGAAAGAATAGTTATATAAGTTCATGTATAACCAGGGAGAGAACTAAAGTTGCTAATTTTGGTTTATTGAAAAATTCTCTGTAGAGAATCAGATATCACCAAGGAGAGAATTCAGAAGATCCTGGCAACTGGTGCCAATGTTATTCTAACCACTGGTGGGATTGACGATATGTGTCTGAAGTATTTTGTGGAGGCCGGCGCCATGGCTGTGAGGAGGGTTTTAAGGAGAGACCTGAAGCGCATCGCCAAAGCCTCTGGAGGTAGGTCCAGTCTGTGGCAGACACCTCTCAGTAGTCTACGTCACCGCAGGTCTTTATATTGAAATATTGACAGTAAATTTCAAAAATATTTTTCTCTTTGCTGTGCTCTGATAGATTTATAAGGCCATTTCTGGGTAATTGGAAACATTCTTTAGTGCTGAATTTGTTGGAAATGAGTAAACTAAGGTTTCCCCTTGAAAGTGGCAGTATTGCCTTGGGTTACAGTAGTGGCTTGTCTGGAACCTTGAAATAATGCACTGCTTTTCCATATACTACAACTACGAAGAAAAAAATGTATATGACTCTCTCATAGCAAGTATCCTGTCTACACTGGCCAATTTGGAAGGTGAAGAAACTTTTGAAGCAACAATGTTGGGACAAGCCGAAGAGGTTGTACAGGAGAGAATTTGTGATGATGAGCTGATCTTAATCAAAAAGTAAGAACTGCTTTTGCAAGTTACAGAGCGATGCAGATTGTGTTACAATAATTCTTTCCCATTAATTTGCTGCTCCAGTCTGTCAGTGATACGAGCGGTTATACGCATGGGATAAAACAGTAGTGGGCCACTGTACGTGGAGGTGGAGTGTGTTCTGTCTCTTGTACATGGTCTAGACATTGTTCTTGGCGCCTTATGTCTAAATGTCTTATGAGTGGGATTTAACCAAGCGTGTTTGCAGTTAATGTCTTCACTAATTAAAATGCTAATAACCTCACGTTTGTTTTTTGAAGCACTAAAGCTCGTACATCTGCATCAATTATCTTACGAGGAGCAAATGATTTCATGTGTGATGAAATGGAGCGCTCTTTACATGACGCTCTTTGTGTGGTGAAGAGAGTTTTGGAATCAAAGTCTGTGGTCCCAGGTGGAGGTGCTGTAGAAGCTGCCCTGTCCATATACCTTGAAAACTATGCAACAAGTATGGTAAGGCTGCTTCAGAAGCATAGGAGACCGTGCTGGCTTTTACCTAGACCCCGTCAGA
>JADRCH010000729.1:291507-311494 GCA_019843965.1 Rhynchomys soricoides | reverse complement strand
AGCAGAAGAAAGATGGAGAGCTGGCTGCCTTCTACCTGGCCCTGGTATGTAGCACTTGGAACTTCTGAGGTCGGTCTTATGTCTGCTTCTCCATCTACTTGGAGCTGGCCTTGAGCAGGGCTTCCCTTTGCACTAGGGATGGAAGCTGAGGAGAGTGGAGGAGACCTGGACACTTTCCGTTAGTAGGCCTTTGCTCTGTGCCAAGGTACACCAGCCCAGGCAGCCTTGCTAGCAAGGGTGGAGTGTGTCATGGACAGTGGCCGTTTTGGTGACATGTTACAGGAAGCTCATGACTTCATCCATGTTCCACTAAGGACCCTGTAACAGGCGATGCCATGTATATGAACAGACTAGGAAGTGGCCACTGAGAGTGCTAAGAGGCCTATGGACCAGAAAGTCAGGACTAGGAAGGACTAGGGTGCAGTGCTAGCTGCCATGGGGGAGTCACTCTTCCTGAACCTCTGCCCTACTGCCTTCCAGTTACAAGAGAGCCCGACACCTGTACTACTGCCACCTGAAGGAACAGGTACTGAGGTCCAGGGACATGCACAGAGAGGAGGCCTACTTTCTGATGGCTGCCTGTGGGTTACAGGCTGACCTGGGCAACCACCAGGAGTCGGTCCATGTGGGTAGGTACTTCGAGCCACATGCCTACTTGCCTCAGTGGGTAAATGTGTGTGTGTGTGTTTCACCCTCCTTATGCATGTGTCTGGGGGCAGGGGTGTCCGATGTTTCCTCACCGTAATATGAGGAGGATGAGGAGCTAGAAAGGGACAAGGACATGAAGACAGAAGAACCCAAATCCAAGGGTGCTCACCAAGGCCCAACCCCAATACTACGAAGGCTGGCAGTGTTGGGTAGGAGCTATGTCCAGCATAGGCCATGCCTTTGGCTCCTGTGTAAGCCCAGATAGCTTGTCATCTCTGAGTACCTTGGCCTGCTCAGCTGCAGAGTGTTATCCACCCAGCCACTGTAAAGAAGAGGAAACCCAGGTACTTCAGGCTCTCTGTGCCTCCATTTCCTCACCTTTACACTGGAAAGAGAGATGGTGAGCGACAGCTAATTCTCCTTTCAGAAGCCTAGCTTGACTGTCATGCAGAGGAAATGGTTCTGGGACTGGGGGCCCCGCCCATATTCCCCCCTAACTGACCCCCAACTCACACTCCTTACTGTCCTCTGTGCCTTAGGACTCACACATCTGCCTTGCAGAGCTATCTCCAGTGCCAGGCTAGAGGCCAGGCAGCTTTTCTCAGAGCTTCCCGCAGTCCACACTCACAGAGTCCCTCACTGGGAAGGTTTCCCAAGAACAGTGGCTGTGGGGCTGAAATGAGCTCCTCAGACCTCTAAGGAGGGCTGCTTCTGTGGTTCGTGTGGGCACCTGGGTGACATGAGAGGAGAGTCGAACCAAAGAATTAGAAGCATCACATCCTCACCTTTGGGTCTGAGTCTAAGGCAGAAGGAAGCCTAACTCACTCTGCTGGACAGAGGCTCTAGCTAGGGAGTTGTTCTGACTCCAAAGGTCAGGGGGAGGGAGGTTAGTACAGAGAAAGGGCAGGGTGGGATCTGAGGTAGCTGGTGGCTCTTTCCTCAGATTATCAACAAGAGAGGAGTTGACTACATCCTAAGGCATGTGCCTGCCATGCACCATGCACAGCAGGGTCTGACTCCAAAGGAGGCAATACTTCGCTTCATCAGGGATTCTTGCCAACTTGAGGATGTTCCTGTACACTTCTTCAGGCTGTACAAGGTTGATCCTCAGGTTCTGGGGTGGGAGAAACCAAGGACAAGGATGGTTCTATCCTCCATGGCTGACAGAGTGACTCAAATGTCTACAGAAGCAAACCACATACACATGTGCCCTGGACATATGTAAGGTAACAGATGCTTAGTCAGAGCTCTTGGTTTGTGGAAACACTAGCCTGTTAGAAAGACCTCCTTCCACTTGCCCCAGGGCCAAAGCCTAAACCTCTGACCTGTGTTCTTTTAGGAAAAGAAAGATGATCACCCTACTGTTCTCCTGGGACTCACTCTGAACGGATTAACTATCTATCAAGTAAGGGCTCCTCCTCTTTCTCTCCCATCTCAGGGAGCCACAGATCCTGCCCCATGCTCTGGTTTCCTCATTTCACACTACCTCTGTTTTTCAGGAGGTTGACTACACTCCACACCTGTTCTGCGACTTTCCCTGGTCACGTATTTCGAAAGTGACATTTCTGGTGAGTGTCTTAAGGGGCAAGGCATTCATAAAGCTGAAGAGTTCTTAGAACGCTGTACCCAACAACCTCATCCTCAAAGATGGCGTCCAGAGCTCCCTGTGGCTTCTCCACATCCTCAGGCATCTTTCAGTCCTCACAGACATGTCTGGTTGCGCAGCATAGTGGCATTGAGCTCTCTGAGAGATGTATAGCTCTGGCTGTCACCAATGTCCCACTCAACAACAAAAGGAAAAACCATGGTACCTTAGAGATACACCTGTTAGCCTCTGTCCCCCTTCCTCATTCCCAAGGACATGACAGTGAGGATGGCTGAAGAGCAGGCTGACTCCAGACTCTGATTGGGGTCCCTGTGAATCCTGTATGCAAGGCGTGTATACAAAGGACGGCTGCCCCAGGTTTCTTCTCCCTTAGGGCTGCAGACAGATGGTGCTCACAGTGACCAGGGTCCTTTTTCCAGAAAGACACCAGCTCTCTAAACTGGAAGTGTGTGGGCCAAGGCCCAGTTGGGGCTTATGCTGACTTTAATGTATTTCTCTCCTGATGTCAGGACAGTTTTCTGGACTGTAAAATCACATTGTCCTTCCCGTCTGCCCAGGGGAAGAAGCTAGACATCCAGCCAGAAGGGCTGTTGGCAACACAGAAGCTGCTGTTCTACACAGGCCATGCCTGGAGCTCTGGTTACCTGCTGCAACTGCTTCGTAACACCCACCAGTTCCACCTCAGCTTGCAGCCTGTGCTGCAGTGGCTACAGCAGCTGGAGGAGGCAGAAAGTGGGTATTAGATCCACCTGGGTCAGGACAGCTAGCTGAAGGCCACACACACCCTCTCTAGGGTCTGAGGATATAGCATATAAACCCTTTAGACCCACTCCTGGGGTTGGGTGGCTGTGCTGTGTGTGTGTGTAATCACAGGAGAGTGACCACTGGGTGATCCCTGAACTCATTATAGATGGGCACAAAGAAGGCACCATCCCTAGGTCTACACTTGTATGTGAGAACTCAGCTTTGATGAGCGGGCAACTTCTGCCTCTCTTAACCCTGACTAGAGCCACTCTGGGGAGGAGATGGTATCACTTGTGAGATAGGCTCATCTGGGACACTGCACTCTGGTGTGTGTCCCAGACAGCTCCTGTCTTTCTTGCTGGCACTTCAGATCCCCAGCTGGCCTCATCTAAGGCAGTCCTATGAGGAGGGGTATTTGGTTCCTATTTCAGAGTTCTGGCAGGAAAGGGACCAGGACAGGATGAGTCACAGCACTGAGAATGTATGGGCAGTGCTCCTGTCTTGACCCAGCTTACTCATCTCCTCTTCCTCCTCCTCTTCCTCCTCCTCTTTTCAGTAGCCACCCAGAGACCCTCGAAGGAGGGTGGGTCATGCTAATCAGGATGCAGGACAGGAGGTCACATCCCAGGTAAGGTCTCCATACAGCCCTTGTGGCTCCTGCACCCTGCCCACCTAAGATTTCCAAATTGGGTCCTCAGGGTCCTGGAGAATCCTCTATGGGCAGCCCTGGAGGTACAGCCAGGCTCTTGGGCACACAGGGTTTAGCAGTGGTTCTCTGCTTCAGACTCAGAGCCTTAGTGAGAAGGCTTGCTGAATGGCACACCAGGTCCACAGCAGGGTGTAGCCCTCCAGTGGTCAAGATGCAGAACTGCAGAACATTATTTCTGCTTTTAACTCTACCTTGTTCTAAAGGGCTGCTACCAGACCCCCTAGGGACCTAAGAAACTTGAGTGCCCACCACCATAAGGCACCAGAGAGACTAAACCAGCGGCCCTGTGAAACCTAGGCAGAGGACAGTGTGGGCTCTGTGTTCTTGGACAGGCTCTGGACTGGCATGAAGGCTGATTGACCTGCAGGCATGAGGCTGGACTCACAAAGTGTTAGGAACAGTTAGAGACTGGGAGGAGAGAGCTGAGAGGAAGTCACAGCAGAGTCCAGACCCTGAGTGGAGCCAGCTCATTTAATAGAGGAGCATATGCCCTCCCAAAGGGCTCTCAGCTCCAGTCACTA
The DNA here is from genome assembly GCA_019843965.1 of Rhynchomys soricoides. Lineage (NCBI taxonomy): Eukaryota > Metazoa > Chordata > Mammalia > Rodentia > Muridae > Rhynchomys > Rhynchomys soricoides. The sequence continues at coordinate 307,266 of JADRCH010000729.1, read as the reverse complement.
CTCTGAAGAACTCACCCAATAACATGCCCCTTGAGTGGCTCTCCTACCTGCACTAAGTTTAGGGTCCTCAGGGCACATCCTACAGACTGTCATGGCTGAAAACCATAAGCTTGCACATCACTGCAATGTGGAGGCTACTCTCAGCTGATGGGACCCACGAAGTCTGTGGACAGGTTTGCTTAAGTGAAAGGTGGCCGTCCTTGAACTCTCAGATGCTTCCAGGGTAGTGTGTGGTGACCACATCCAGAGCCATTCCTGAAAGACATAAGTGCAAAAAGACAACAATGGAGAGAGAATCCTGGGCTGGCTGGTGTCTCTCAGGCCAGTCTAGGTTGTTTCTGAGCCACACAAGAGCCCACAGTCCAGCCTGGGAGAACACTAAAGTATCAGGCATTATCAGGGATCCTAAGGTAGGATGGGATGTGGAGCTGATGCATGCTGGGATGGTTGGAGGAAACAGCATGAGGCAACCTAGAGGGGAGCGTGTCCTGAGAACTTAGACAGAACATGCACACACAATGGCCTATCAGGCCCAGGAATGATGGCCCATGCCAGAATTAGACCTGTCTGGGTAGAGCTGAGGTCTGGGACTGCAGGAGCAGTCAAAGCACCAGCAGTCAGTCACTGCTGCATGTCTTTGCAGGTTGGGGAGGCAGAGGCCGACCACAGGAGTGACCAGTATGTCCTCAACGTGGACAAAACATGTCTGCACAGTCATCCAGACAGCTCATGACTAGCTCACCCAGCAACATCTGAGACTGCACACTGGTTAAGCTGTTGTTCCTCAAGAGGTTAGCCACTCTCAATGGCAAGAAGATCATCAGCTACCTCTCCCTGTACTGACCTGGCCAAGACCCACCCCTGCAGGATGTTGTGGTGTAGGCAAGAGCCACACAGTGACCCTGTCTGTGCCAGGCAGCCTTGAAGGTGGCTCCTTAGCATTCCAGCAACACCAGCCTTTGGTCAGGTCTGGGCAAGGCAGTTCTTGGCCCTCAAACCTCCTGCCCACCAGATTAGTCTCCTTGTCCTTCTCACTTGTAGGAGATGAGAAGCCAGCTTTGACATTAGCCTAGGGCATGGGGTGGGCTATATTCTTGCTGTCTTTGGATCTAAGCTCCCAGGATTCTCAGGAGTAAAAGTGTCTGAGAGAACCACGAGTCAATTTTAACACTGAAGCAGCATGGACTCTTGTTTTATCTGCAAGAGAAAATGTCATGGGGAGACTTGGACATTAGAGGGAGCCCCAAGTCAGCAAAGCTAGCCTAGGCTCTAAGGACCCAGAGCTGGCTACTGCAGGGTCTCCTAGATCACAACCCTGTACTTCCTCTTCCCACGTCTTGCTTAGAAGTACTGTAACCAACACAAAGGTCTTCCTTGCAGTTTGTCTCAGTTCCACACAAGACCCTGCCTCTGGCTATGCAAACAAGACACCTTTGGACGCCATGGGAAAGAGCCCTTCCTCCACTTCTCAGGCTGTGGACTCTGCCTCCACCTGGCAGGACAGTGATGGTGGGGCAGCGGTATAGGGCTGTTTGGGGTCTCCTCTCCTCACCTTAGCCAAGGAGGTCCAGGGGCCATTACACAGGTGCAGTTCATGGGCTCTGGGAAGGTATAGGGTGGGTTATCTACCCCTGGAGCCCTCAGGATTCTGTTACTGCCCAGGGTAAAAAGAAGTACTTGCTGTCCCTTTACTTGAGGAAGAGGAGACTTGTATGTCACTACGGTCACAGATTCTTGGGAGTTGTGCCCACATCATGAGGGCACATCATGAGTTGTGAGGGCCACATCATGATCTCCTTCTAATATTTGACAGAGTGGTCATCAAGTCTGACTGGCTGGGTGGGGCTGCATCTCCTCATCTAGGCCTTAGGTGTATCCTGAGCTCAGTCAGAACATGTAGAATTGGGACAGAGAGCCAGGATGTCTGCCGGTGCAATGAATCACACAGGGACTCTGGCTGAGCTGGGGGTTCCATTCACTGGACAGTGTGATACAGAACAGACTGGGAACAGTAGGAGGAAGAAGGCCCCCAAGCCTGGCTCAGGCTGCAATCCCAAAGGATCAGTGTTTTCCATTGGTACAAAGTGAGATCAACTAGTCCTGACTGAGAGGCATACTATATTCCATTAGAAAACCTTTGGGAACAAAACCCCTGGTGTTGAGTGGTGGGGTCTGTACCAACTCTGGGTGCCCAGCATGGGGCCAGACTGGTACCAGGACATGCTTCTCAGCACACAGGCACACATGCAGGTACACACATACACACACACACACACACACACACACACACACACACACACAAGAACACCCAGCACATTCTTGTACTCGAATGTAGACATACAGTAATTATTATTGTTATGTTGGAAGGCTACCATGAGGATGTGTCCAGCCTGCCTTGCCTTAGCTTCCTCACACCACATATGTCCCTGAAGAGTGTGAGCCAGGGGTAGTCCCTCCCCTGGCTGGAGTCCTTATCCTTCGAGCTCCAGTGGGGTCACTCTGCTCCTCCTTGTCCTTGCCTGTCTTCAAGCATGTCACCAGGCCCTGGGGTTCACAAGTGCTCTCAAGGAAGAAAGTAGTCCATGGCACTATTTTTACACAGCTGCCCATAGAGCTAGCTCCCAACAAGAATAGTGTGGACAGGTACTTAACAGGGTCTAGGTCCTTGGCTTTGTCACTGTCATCATCACCACAGGGCTCCTGTGGGACCAAAGCACTCCAGACAGAGCTGGGTATGTGCTGGGAAGCATGACTAAGCATGCCTGTGAGGAACAAACGGGCTCAGCACAGCCACCATACATTCTTCTCTGGGCCAACATGTGCCTGTCCGCCCTTCCCACAGGAGCATGGCCTGCTGTTACAGCTGCTGTTCATTATCTTTGGGGATAGAGCAGTGAGATCCCAGCTGGGTCTTCTGGTCCAAAGGGAGCAGGCAGGGTCCTTGTGCTCAGTTGTACCCCACTAGACTTTTGGCCCAGAAATTGTGGTTTTTAATACTCCCAGGAGCAGCAGAGGCCAGCTCAGCTCATTTTTAGTGTGTGTGCAGAAGCTAGGGGTGCAAGGAGGTCAGAACCTTTGCCATGTGTCTTCACAGACAAGAAGGAGCCAAGACCATTGGCTGACCCTGAGAAGCCACTTGGGTCCAATAAAGATTCTATTTCTGTCCTTCCTCTGGGCCTGTGGAGACTCATGGGGAACTATGCCGAGTTTCTCTGGCTGCCAGGCTGTGCAGAGCAGCAGACTGTGGTCATAAACCTTAGGGAATGGAGAGGACAATTAAAGGCCAGGCTCTCCCCATGCCTCTGCCCAAGAGGGTGCAATGGGGTCAAGGTGTGGGCATAAGAAGGGGCCCGTGCAGAGTCCCAGAGTCTCCTTCCTATAGTGGTCTATGGGACTGGCCAAAGAAAGCCACCACTCACAGATGCTCAGGTCCCCAAACGGAGGCTGCAACGCTGTTAACAGTTCCCTCATGCACAGTGGCCTGCTGGTCCTATGGCATGATCAGAGTGAAGGCACAGCTAGCTGTCCACAGCCAAGAGACTTCCCCTGGGAAGACACTTGGCCAGCCACAGCCTTCCAAGAATGCACTGGGACTAGAGCCCAAAAGCCTGCTGTTAGGCCCTGGTACCCACTGGGTAAGGGGCATGAGGATCTCTGGATGGGGTGTGCAGGCAATGGTGGCTGTTTGTGTGACACTTCCATCAGAGAAGAATGACTACAGAGAAGCTCTGACTCCACTCCTCAGTTGGTGGAAGCCAGAACCCTGCTGAACATTCCACTTCTGGTGCGAGTGCCTTTGCTTTATGAATGTCTCTGACCTGGGGTCTCATAGAGGTGGACACCCAAAGGCCATGTGGGAGGGGACAGGCAGGGCAACTATTCCAGCACCAACGGAGAGGAAGCTTCAGGGCTTCCAGAGAATACTGACATGGTTGCAGTTCTGCAAACATGCTGAGGAAGGCATTACACATGTGTTGCTGGGATCTCCTCCCTTTTCGCTCTATAAGATCACCTGTCTGGAGATCAGTCGCACTAGGGAACCACAGCAGGTGGGATCCATCCCAGGGCCTGTGATGGAGATGTCTTAGCTGGGGAATGTGAGAGATGGTCACCAGCTGGATGTGTTATGGTTCACAGTAGGGCAGCAGGCTTCCTAGAACTTGGCAGTTCTGGCTCATTCCATTCTGGAATGGATAACGGAGTGTAGATATCCTGTCATGATGACAATGTGTCAACCCCCCTAAGCCAGAGCACATGGTATTGGGGCCACACAGGGTCAAGACACAAAAGAACCAGCCTCCAAATATTACAGCTCCAGTTTCAACATCTTAAAGGTCGTCTGTGGCCCTAGTAACAAGCTGCGGGGGAAAGGCACCTTTGAAACATTCTAGAAACCAACTACATAGGCCACACCAGGAGGAAGATGGGTACTCCAGTCATATGAGGGGGTGATGGACTAGGGCCCAGCAGATAACATGGAAAGAAACCATAAATTAAGCCATTTCTTAGTAGCTGCTGGCAATCATAAGGGTGCTGTCAGGCTTGGCAAGTAGCTCAGTGGCACTACTTGCTCAGCACATGTATGGTCCTGCATTTGATCCCCATGAAACAAAAGACATTGGTACTCTGAGTTTAGTGCCGATTTGCCCACTTTTTAGAGGCTGGGTCTTGGTGTTTAATCTTGCCTTCATTTATCCTCAGAAAGATATATGTACAGATCGTGGACCTCACTATGTCTCCTGAGGTGACAAACTCAACCTGGTCCCTCTCTATCCTTGTGACTGACAATCAAGGTCTTTTTCCAGGAGTTGGCCCAGCCATGTTTGGGATTCAGGAGGAGTGCATTCACCAGCCACCTTCTTCCCCTATCATTCTGCCTTCAGGGAATCTGCGGTGCTGGAGCCCCATCTAGACTCACCACCAGCCTCAGGGAGCAAACAGTCTTATCAGAGACAAGAGAAAACTGTTTATTTCCGAAGTGTACAAGAGCACATGCACTCGTACACACACGCGCGCACACACTCACACACACACACACACACACACACACACACACACTAAATGACAAGAAGCACATCTTAAGGAAGAGGCTGTTACCATACCAGGCCCATCCCTGGCTTCCGCATCGGGGATCTGGGAGGTCTTTTTCTAGATGCCTTCCCTCAATTTGCTGAGCTCTAGACCAAATTTTAGGCCTCATAGAGTCTCAGTCATGTGCTTCTTCCCAGGGGACACACAGAATCATCAGTAACTTTACATCAAGGCCTTCTAAAAAATTTAAAGATGCCAGATGTAAAGCCTGAAAATGGCATTTGTGAGTGCTAGACAGCTGTTTGCATGGAGAGAGTCTGCTCACACTCCAAGTAGGGACTACAGGCATAGAGAGTGTCTGCCTACACTTGGAGCAGAGATTACACGATAACAAACAAGTGGTAAAAGCAATCATGCACAGGCCCTGGGTCTGTAAGCCACTGAAAGCCACTAATTCCTCAGTTGGGTCCTACCTCCAATAGTTTAGAGACATATCCACAGACCGTGCCTGCCAGAATGAAGACAGCATGACAGTCTCCCCAAGGAACTTTATAGTCTGGCTGAAAAGGCAAGAGGAAAGCCCTCCATCTAGGCCAATGTGCAGCACAGGTAATACATGGTGTAAGCTCCAGTGACTCACAAAGATGCTGAGGACAGAACATGGCAGGGGCCTGACAGAGCTGTAACTTTGCCAGCGGATGTATGGCTTGGGCAAATGACAAGCATGGCTCTGGTAGCTCCCTAAAGCCTGGCTCTCTGTCCCCTCTGCTTGGGGTCTCTTAGGAAGACAAACCTATGCAATCCTGGAGCAGATGAGTGAGCTTGCTATTCTGACATGGGATGTGGTCACAGTGCTCTGACAAGACCCCGAGGACATCTACAAGGGCAGCCAGACTCCAGTTGATGAAAGAGGTCTCCTTCAGTGCTAATCCAGGGACTCCAGACACAGCTGAAAAGTATGGAGACCAGCCAGTTGTGAACATGCCACTGGGACAGGAACCGGGCAAGCAGAGATGGTTCTTGGAAGGGACCATATGGCCCACCTAGTTTCTGGGGAGACACCATGGCCTGGTAGTCATTGAGTTACCTAGTTGGTTAACACAGTCCTTTTAACTTTGGGTAGCCATTCCTCTAGGCACAGACCACAAGCATGAAGGCCCATCCGAAAGTAACAGGTGTCTAGCACGGCCTTCTGTGCCAGCTCACAATCTGCCTCTACTGTGTTGCCCTTTGCTGATGCTGGCATTCCTGCCAGAGCAGATCTAGTCTGTGCTTACCTGCGCACTCATTGCTGGCCAACTCCATGAGTCTAAGGCCAGGAGCTACCCAGCATGGTCTGCAGAGTCCATTGGAATGTTCTGCAGAGATGAAGCCAGGGGAGGGGTGATCTACCTATTACCTGCCCGGGCCTGCATTCTCCTGGAGGGAAGCTTGACTAGACTTTAGGGCTGGGGTCAGGAGAGTATCAAACAGAAGAGTCCCAAAGATCTCCCCAGCCTCACACAGAGCTTCAAGTCTGTACACTCTTGGGACCCCACATCTCTTTTCACTCATAAATACAGAGAGCTAAGGAGTAGAGTAACAATCTTTGCCCCTCTGGGGGAAACCAAAGCATGTTACACTAAAGTGGGCTGAGACAGTGTCTCATCAGTTCCCAGCAAACTAAATGATACTGTTGGAGAGTGCTAGTGCTGTATGTACTAAATCCTCAGACACAACAGCTGTCTGCCCTGCTGGAAGCAAACCTGCAGCCCTGGCTCAATAAGCTCTCAGAAACACTGCATGGGCTCTTCAGCTCCAGGTAGCAATCTGTCCATCTTGCTGTGTGCTGTTCCCAGCAAACCTCTTAGAAATACTTTTCAAAGTTTAGCCACTATACCCTCCTTGTGCAAAAAAAGGAAATGCTCTTTTGTCAAAAAAAGAAAACAGAACCTACAGGTATTTTTACTACACAAAGGACAGCCTGGATCTGGGAATCCCTTGGCAGACAACTGGGGCTCCCAAGGCACCGTGAGGCAGGTGTTCCCCAAGCCCTGCCTACAGGGGGCAAGTCCAGGAACTGACTGTTGCTAGTTAATAGACTATGGTGCACTTATGAGTCTCATCCCTTGCAGAAGTGTCTTTGTGGCAAGACAGAGAATGTCCATCTATACTGGCTTTCCATGAGCGTGAGAACTAGCCTGAGGTGTGTCCTGCTGTGCCCCGGACTCTGCACTCCTACACTATGATATGGAGGCCCAGGGCAGCAGTAGCTGTCCAGGATAGCATGTGAGGCCATGAAGTCCCTGCACTTAAGTTTTGGGGTGAGACTCACGTGGTCAAGTTCTGCATGACTCAGGTGAATGGCATCTAATCTACTTTCTTTGCTACATCCTTAAGGCTCCACTTTGTAAGATATTTTGCACAGGAGATCAAATCTCCACTCTCATCACTGTCAACGTGGCAGGTGTATGACGAATGCTTGCCTTAGCAGAGCTACATGTTAACCAGGGCCCATCAGTAAAAGCTGGTTCCTACTACTTCCTGCAAATGCATCACAGCTAAAGGAATGCTTTCCTGTAGGGTTCTCCAGCACTGTACATAGCTTACAAACCTTCCCTACTACAGACCCTTGAGTGTGCAGTATACCTCTCATGCTCAGAATGGAGCAAGCATACCCTAGTCAGATCTAGGCTAGCAGGTAAGTTGTCTCTTGCATCTCATGGTGAGCAAGACTGGCACAGCTGCACACCACTGAGAAATGAACATACTGACAACATTTAACGAATAAGATGGTTCTCAATTTCCCCAAATGATCCATTATGGCATCCTATAATATACTGATATTTACATTTGTCCTTGACTGAGTGTGTATATGTGTTTGGTGGTTGAGGGATGGTAATTCATTGCTCTAAGCTTTTTCCTCAAAGCTAGGTGATACCTATCAACTATCACGTAGACTTTAAAAAATTATACAGTTGTTTATATATTTTCTGGCATGTGCACATGCATGCACGTGTGTGTGTGTGTGTGTGTGTGTGTGTGTGTGTGTGTGATTAGATATAAAGTCAGGGTCAGTACATGCTACCATTGAGTTCCCCCTATGCCTTTTTAATCTTTATTTTTTAAAGAGCATTATTATGATATCTTTGACATATAAAGCCTATACGTGTCGGAGGTGAGCATCTTGATGTTCTGATAGACATGTACATTGTCAGATACAGCACTCCAGCTGGCTAAGATCCCTGTTGCTTCTGCACATTAGCCTTGTCATACACTGAACCTGTGGGGTATATATACACTAAGCAAACTCCATAATTTGCTTTATAGGTTGGTAACACTGGCTCCATCCCAGGCACAGTGGGAGTGAGCTGCTGTAAGGTTGAGTACTTGTATTCAGGACACTGGGCCCAAGGAGCTCCTCACCTGCAGGTCAGCTTGGATACCTCTGAATGTCCCTTCTGGGTTGTCACTGCTTGGCACTTAATCCCAGACATCACTGTGGAATTGTCTGTGGCCAGAAGGTCAAAAACGTTGTTGTTATAAATTTCCACTATTAAAATGTCAACCTTTGGTATTCTTAAAGCGTTTTCTCAAATGAGCCTTGGAGAAACACAAGACATAAGGCATGAAGGAAATCCAAAGCCCCTCACAGAAAGCACCTTAAGAATAACTTTTGAGGGCAGATGGTTGCAGCCCCAAGAAACACAAGGCACGTGACCTAGGAAATGGGGTGGCCCTACTGGCAGCAGAGACACTGAGGAGAAGAAACCTGGAACCCTGTGGGTGAAAGCTGTCTTGAAAATAAGGCTACCTCGTAGGAGCCGTCTGTCACCTGCTACCATAGTAACTGTTGCCATTTGTATTCTGCACTCACTATATGAGGTTATAAAGAATACAGCATAGCCTCAGAAGCCTATAGCTGCCTTTGTCCTTCACAGGTGCCCCCAGAAGCTGCCATCAAGTTGGCTTCTTACCAGATCTCCCATCCCAGGGCTAGTTTGTTTGAATGTCTATTTGGTAAGAAGACTGGTACCAGAGCTCCTTCGTTAATATCCATTCTATCCACTTGGGCTTCTAACCTTTGGCTCCCATCAGCTGCCTAAGAACACCGCAGGCTCACAGGCAGTAACATCATGTCTCAGAGGGAAAACAAAACTCAACAAGGCAAAAGTGGCGCCAACACGTGCCTTTCTTCCCTCCCGTATGTCTCTCAGCTCCCACTCCAGGCTGAAATGGAATCTCACTGGTCAATAATCTACAGTGGTCTCCCATTCTGAGTTCGGTTTTGATGATAGAAGGCTTTATAACACATACCTACATATTTCTATATTTCTGATCGATGCCTGGCACATAGGAAAATATATTCTCCGTTGGTTGATAAAGATGACAAGAAGGATCAGTAGTTAGAGGGACAGAGAAGGAAGGCAAATAGAAAGACACCCACCCCCAATACACACATAAAAACACACACAAACACACGCACACACATGCACAGGCACCCAGGCCTGGTGTAAACAGAACCTTACAAGGGTGGAAGATCCGACAGCTCCCTACACTCCATATGTGGAAGTCACCCACACATGCCCTGAACCTGTTGCTCTCAAAATCTGGTCTCCTGTGAGTGGGAAACAGAGAGTAGAAGATTCTCCATATTTTATCTGTGATTCTCCTTGTACCTGAAGGAGATGAGGCAGTAGAAAGTGGGTATGGGCCCATCTCCCAACTGGAAGCAGACAGACTCCCAACTCTGTCATGTCCATCCTGACCCAACATGTCCCTCTGTCCCATGGAAGACTTTAAACAGGGCCAGATGCAGGTTTATGTCCCTTACAGGCAGGGAATCGGAGCAGTTGTATTCAGCTTACAGAGCTGTTTTAGAGGCTGTAGTCTGGTAGGCAGAGGTGGGTCTTGAGAATTACAGCCCCAAGCCATCTGTGGGCTGAGCTTGAGCTCACTGCTTCCTGACAGGTGTCATATGCCAAAGTCACATGGCCAGTTCTTGTTGTCCCAGCCACCAAGTTTTCCCCATTCTGATGGACTATGACCCCAAATGCATACTGGTAACTACTGTGACCCAACATGAAGCAAAGCTGTTGATCTCATTTCTAGATAGTTCCCTGGGTTTTAAGATCCAGCAGGTCTTTTCAGGGCTCCTCAGATCCAAGATCTTGGGATGCAGCTGAGTTTCCTTGCTTCCTTGGTCATAAACTGCAGCTTGTGGGTAGAAATGTGATCTATTGAATGTGAATGCTTGCTTTAGGTTCATCAAGATGCACCTTAACATGCAAGTTAAGGTGGAACAACTGAGTCCTTTAAGCAAGTTCATGGCCCATGGGAATATTATGAAGTAAAAGTCAGAATGTTATGAAGACAGGTTTATTCATCTATGAAGATTTAGTTTCACTATTGCCACATGGGAAGCAAGCCTGGAATGCAGAGCTTACCTACCAGGGAGCCTCACTGCTGGCTCTAGATACAGGGGAGCCTCCAGGAACCAAAAGCAACCACAGATTCAGGGTGGGAAAGAGCAGAGCCTGTGTCCCTCAATCCTCAGTCACTAAGGTCAGTCATCTGAGTCATCCTGAGAGAGAACCCTTGTCAGTCAAGCTGCTGCTGTGCTATCTCTAGCTTGCGCTGCTGAGAAAAGGAAGGACAAGACAAGAGGCCTCCAGTACACGCTCACACAAAACAACCCATGTATACTGTTTCCACATGTGGGGAAGTGTCTACCTCAGACATGGCCTGGAAAAGGGAGCCCTAAATTCTGACATTGACCAACAAGTTAAAGACATGACCCAATGTGGATGTGGGTGCACATAGTGAGGGACCACTCTCATCCTAAAAGCTACATATCTCCGAGGCTTGCAGAGTGCCTGTCCCTGCAGGACAGTGTCCCAAGCTGGCAAGTCTTCTGGAAACAATAGCCAAACGCAGCAGGGTATTAGCAAGGATTTTGCAACATTTTTTTCCCCAGAAGCAGTTAGCACAAGCAAATTGTTAAACATATCTGTTCATTTGCACAAATATTTAATGAACACTGGTTTGAAGAGACAGAGGTGGGTGTCCTTACATCATTGCCTGGCTCTGTTCTTATGTCATTGTCTAGATCTGGGGTTTCAGATATGAAAGAGCAACACAGCAGGAGGAATCCCCAAAACCAAAGCTACTCTCAGGGGCAGGAACCTAAAGGAAGCAACCTCACATCTCTGTGAGAAAGCTGACTGCAGGGTGTGACCTCAATTCTCTGTTAGATTGCTGCCTACAGGGTGTGACCCCAGGAACCAGCAATCCCACTAAAGATGTGCAAGATCCTGCCTCAGTTCTGTGTAGACAAAGAGATGGGAAGCCAGGAAAGTGGCCTTCCAAAGAGGCTCCAGTGACAGCATCAGGGATAGCTCACAAAGACTGCAGTATCCAGGCTGTCCCACTGAGACTGTCTACTGAAGACCACTTTTGCTGCCTTCCTTCTACGATTTTGGTTGGTCAGATGATTAGCAGCAACAGCAAGCATCCTCTGGAGATGTGCAAATGGAACCGGGAAACCCTGATGGACAAAATACATAGGAGCCTTTAGGATGGCTGAAGTTTCGGCTCCCTAGGAACATCAGGAACAGAGGTGGATCTGCTCTGCCCTCCCTCTCCAAACTCAACCCTCCCCACCCCTTCCTCTGTGCACAGCTTTACTTGGAGCTCTCTCAGGAACTCCTCCCATGTAAACCCAGAGGGAGACTTGCAGTGTCGACAACACCCAGAAGCAAGTTGCTGCTGCTAGGCTTGACTGAGTGGCCTCTGACAGAAGCAGCAGCTCTGTCTAGCTTCCAGCCCATGCTTACTATCTCAGAGCTCACTCTGCCTGACTCAAGTCTTTGCACAGTACCCTTCTCCCTGCCCTGAATCCTCACCACAGGGTATACCTGAAGAGTTCCTCAGCTGCTCTGGGGATAATCCCAGAATCTTCATCAACACCTGAGAGCAACCTATCCTCATCCTCAGAGTGCAGTCCCAACATGGTATAGCCATAATGCATACATTGTACCTGGAATTCAAACACTTTTTAGGATACCAAAATGTAATTGGAGTCTTGGGCAATTGACTCCAGAGGAATTTACCTGGTTACAGAATGTCAGTGCTCCCCTGCACCTCAGTTCCTTGTAAATCAGGTTTTCATTTGCCCACAGCCATTTCTGTCCTCTATCTGCTGGACCTTGTACAACCTCTCACTAAGCTAAGCTCACCCAGTACACCCCTCCACAGGTTCTCATCATGGCCTCAGATGGCCTTCCCCAGCGCCACTGCAAGCCTGTGGGTCAGTTCCAGTTATCACATTGTTAGCTTTGAATGTGGTTTCAGAGTCACCTTATATGGACTTATTTTCCTAAGTCATGCTTGTTCCATCTGATTGGCATAAAGTTTGCATGGTGTCCTTAGAAGGTATGCACTACAGACCCAGCACAGTGGTTATGGCTGTGCTCACAGCAGCCATGTTTTCACTAGTTCCTGTTTTAACATTTGATAATTTACTTTGTGTACTGTTTCATGTGTCACAGCATACATGGAGAGGTCAGAGGACTCTTGCAGAAGTTGGTTTTCTCCCTCCGCCATGAGGGTTCCAGGGATCAAACTTAGGTTCTCAGAATTTTTGGCAATCGTCTTTACCCACCAAGTCATCTCGCCAACCCAATAGCAATTTTTAAAATGTAATTGTCATCCAAATGCCTGTGGCTTCTTCTTCCCCGAGGACACGTGAGTACTGAGGCCCACTCAGATAGGCTGCATGTGCTCCAGCACAGTCCTTTGATTTGCTTTTTTATGACAACAGTTTACTTCACGTAAGCCCAGAGTTATTGATGGATTCCTCTTTTTTTCTAGCCATTTTATATTACCAAAACATCAGGGGACGGGGAACATTTAAAAGAGCATTTACAACTGTTTATTAAAATTATATTTAAATATTTAAGTTTGTCTTGGCTGTCTGGAAGCAGCCCTCCTGGCCCTATCTGTCCTCCAATGCCCCCTGCAGAGATCTGCCCCCTACAGAGACCCCCAGTGGAACCCCGGAATCACATGGTGATGTTCAACAGCCTGTATTCTCAACTGAGAAATCTCGACCTGATGACCTTAATTCAGATTTATCTGTTTAGCTTTGAAAGTTAAACAAGTGTGTGTCACTCTTTGGTGAATGGATTCATGAAATTGTTCTGATTGGTAGTCATCTGTGTCACATCTGGAGCCACTGAAGGGAGAGCAGAAGCTCTGCCTCCAAGACTTATCACTCCATTCTGCTGGGACTCTGGGACCCTCAAGAGAACAGAGCAGGCCAGGGATCTTGAAGCTATCACCCTAGGTGCTATAAAGATTCTGTGTGGACCATATCTCACACATCTGCCACCTTCCTGAAGCCTACCTGTGCACTTGTCCCAAGTGTGATGCCTTCAACTGCAACCAAGACAGACTCCTCCCAGGGCTAAGCCACTAGACATGTGGGCTTGGAGGAAGTACAGCACTTGAAATGATGCCATGGCTGCACTGAAGATGGAAAAGCAAGTCTGGTAGGTGGTCTGACCACTGTGCTCACTTAGTTAAAGGATGGATGCTGGTTGGGCCCTCCCTTGTCATTTCTGGTGAAGGATCTATTTTGGACAAATGCAAAAACAGAACTGAAGCCAGAAATGCATCCCAGGGGATGGGAGGATTGGCCCATAGACAAGAGGCAGTAGGGAAGATGTGGGTGTCCCAAAGTGGACCTTCCTCTGCAGATTGCAGGGCTCTGGGCACACAGCACATCTAATTTGGCAGGAACGTCACCTTTTGGGAGTTTAAGGACACTCCCTACAAAACTCAGCTTCTCAAAATGCCCTCAAGACTTCTCCAAATCTTGGCTTAGAGGGCTGCAGTTCTGTCTCTGACCCACAGCTCTGACCCCAGCCTGTAAAGTTTCCAAGATTAGAAGAATGGTTCCCAAAGAATACAGATCTGTAAGGCACTGTTGTTCCCAATTGTTTTTAAAGTGGTTAAGAATTGTAAAAGAACCTGGGTGGAGTGTTTTGCAAGTGCCTGCTGGGTCTGCTTGATCTGTGACCTAATTTAACCCTAATATTTCCTTTTCTGAGCAAAGGGGTGTCTGGATGACCTGTCTGCTGTGTGTGATGAAGTCACCTGCTATTTGGGGGTTATGGCTGATCTGAAAGTGCACCAATGTTCGGGCATATGTAATGTTCTTAGTGGGCTGCTTTCTTCTTTATTTCTTCTGATTAGTTTTGGCTTATGATCTCTCAGGTATTACAACAGACAACACCTGCTTGTTTCCTGGGCATATGTTTGCAGTACTTTCCCATACCTTTACTCTAAGGTGCTATGTGTCCTTGAAGATGAGGTCTATTTCTTGTAAGCAACAAAAACTACAGCAGGCTCTTGTTTTCTAATACCATGGGCTAGCCTGAATTTTTTGGGTGAGGAATTGAGGTCATTATTTTTTGAGGTCATTACTAAAAGACATGTGTTTCCTTATGCTCCTTTACTGATTGTATGGCGGTTGTGTTCTCAGGCCTGCTTCACCTAACAACTTGCCCAGCACGCTTTCTCTTTCACTTTTAGCCTAAGTGGGCATGCCCATCCTTCTGTCTAGAATTAGGTATTCCTTCCAGAAGTCTCTGGGGGATTGACATGGTGGTCACAAACTCCTTTATTTTGGGATGTTTTCTTCTTCATTTATGACAGATAGCTTTGGAGGGCAGAGTAAGTAGACTGGGTTGGCATCTGTGGTCTCTCAGACCTTGAAGTACATTGTTCTGAGGCCTCATGTCTTTTAAAGTTTCCTTTGAGAAGTCAGCTGTAGCACACTCAGCCTTAAACAGGACATTTATATCACACCCTCTGAGGCCCAGGGAATATCCTGGGAGAGAAAACAGAAAGAAAAAAAGTGTTATGGGTGGGGGAAGGGCTGTGAACTGTCTTCTAAGCATGAAATAGCCATTGCGATCATGAACAGACTGCAGTTGCCTACTCCAGGCCTACACAAGACTGTGCCTTTACATCACTAGCAGACGTGGCTTGGGGGGGGGGGGGTTCAGTGGGCCCACCCTCTCTGCTGAACTGTTAGTACTGATGGATTCTGGGGGAGACTGAGTCCTGGTGTTCAGTTATGGGCCCAATGCTGAGCCCACTAGCACCACTGGCTAACTCCAGAACCAATGTCATAATAATGTTCCTGGTTAAAGTTAGCAAGTCACAAACAAAACAAAGGCATAAACATGAGAAAGAGACTTACAGAGAAGCAGAAGCTGACAAAGTAGGAGGAGAATAAGAGACTGTGGGGGCCAACATTAATCAGAATGCTGTGTGTGTGTGTGTGTGTGTGTGTGTGTGTGTGTGTGTGTGTGAACCTTTCTAAAAAGACTCTTGTGGTGAAGAAAACATCTCCTCCTGGCTGACAGGGAACATGGTGGAATGCAGTACAGTTCATGAGCTCATCTGATGCTAGTCTGCACACCTCTCTGCTCTGTTCCACAAAAAAGTCTCCACAACAGACACTGAGTCATGCTAGGTCACCAGCTGCTCGGCTGTCACTGCCTCAGCCCCTGAAGTTCCAGGCATCTTATGGACAGAATGACAGATCCTTATATATCAATTTAACTATGGCACGGGCCTTGGAAATATCTGAACTCACCCATCCAAGAGCGGTAAGAAGAGGGGGGTGCTGCCTGGGATTCTGCTTGGCCTTACACTCTGGGAGTCAAGGAGAGGTGT
>JADRCH010000729.1:248403-282069 GCA_019843965.1 Rhynchomys soricoides | reverse complement strand
GACCATACACACAAGTGAAGACCATACACACAAGTGAAGACCATACATGCAAGTGAAAACTGTATACATAGCATACATACACCCCATGCACACAGACCACACATGCTCTACATGGACTCATCATGCACAGCAGACACATGTACCACACACGAGCTTATGTACACATGTAAATATATCACATATATCCATATCATACAAACACATATATGAATATACTATAAACCACACATATACACACATATACACCACACAGACACACAGACACAGACGCATATGTATGCATACAAACATACCCATACATGCTCATACCCACAAAAACCTCAGGAACCTCCAGGAACTTACTGAACTGTGTCTTACTATGGAGACTACAGTGAAATCCCTGGTCGACCATTATCTAAAATAAAATGTTAACCTAACCTCAGAACAGTTAAAGGCTGTTTTGATGCAAACTCTTTAGAAATAAGAGCATGATAACAGACTTCCCTAGGACTTGTCACAGGCGTGGACTGCAGGACACTGGAGAATAAGTGGGGCTCTTGCACACTCAAGTGTTCCTGGGGGACATAAGCGGGAGCACAGGAGCCTTCTGGCAAAGGTGTAAGCCCAGTGTAATCTAACAAGTTCACTCTTGCTCCACATCAGGCCAGCTAGTAGCAGATTCCTGGAAATGACAGAACTGAACTGGTAGATCAGAACCCTTCACTTCCTATTTTGGAGGAAATCTAACCCAGAAAGCTCATGTCCCTGAACCTGTTATGTGGGTGTCAGAGGGGAAGAGGAGGCCTTTGGCAAAGTGAGCTACAGGGGAAGTGGGGAGACCAAACACTAGAAGGGGAGGCATTTAATCACTGTGTGAATGGCACAGTATTTATTATTGCCATCGCATTAGGGACATGCCAGGAGTAAAAAGAAACAAGGCTGGAATCCCAAGCTGGTCACTGTTCGTAGAGGTTTCTCCTGAGTGCACACAAATACATGTTCCCCCCTTGCAGGGCCTCACAGCTCATCTGTGCCCTTTGCACAAAAGTTATTACGTCAGAAAGGCAGTTCTGGTCCTCATCCTGACAGCTCCATAAGAGCACCAGAAAAGAATTTCGACTCCTTGACATCCTGCTGAAGTTTCTGTGTAACAAAAAGACAGTTAACACAAGAGATCATGCCACTATCAGCTGCTACAGTCCAACTGTGCAGCCAAACTGAAGGTGCCCTTCAGAAATTCTAACTCAATAGTTCTGGGGCTAGTGATTTGAGAACAGCTCATGATTTCATATATTCCATATTATTAAGATGCTTAGGAAACAGGACACCAAGTTTTGCAACCAGTTTCTGTAGAACTCACTGTCGACGTGGACAGCCTTCCAACCCACTTAACATCCTGGTGGTGGTGGTGGTGCTCAGGATGTGTTAAGCAGGAGCAAAACTCTGATGGGTTGTCCAGACCAACTTCTGCAGGCTTCATTACCACGAGCTCATGCCAGTAAGATGCAACTGCCATATCCATGTGTATGACATAGTTCCGGAAACAGTAGGCATCGGAGTGTTCAGGAACTTTGTGAACAATGCAGCTGATTTCCTGTGCGTCACACATGACCCCTGTCCAACCCCAGTAATTATCCCAGTGACTTTCAGCTTGATGACTTGACAGTAGTTGAGAGGATGTGGCCTGGTTTAATATTTACTATCAACAACACATCGTAACACATTAGTTGAGCTTAAACATATGGTTTTTGTCTCTTTAGTTATGAATACTGGAGATCCTTCCAAGCTTGGGAAACATGTTAATAAAATGGCAAAGCTAAGCTGAATCAAACTTTTATTACATAGAACATAGAGAGTTATGTAGCTTATTCAAAGACAGGCTGATCTTCCACTAAAGTAGAAGAGAATTTAAAAGGAGTTCTACATGAGTCTATTCTGAGTGAACATAGTTTAAGGCTTCACATCTGAACGTGAAAGGTTAATCCTATTTGCAGATGGTGCTTACAATGTTATGCTCAGTTTTTTTTGTTTTGTTTTGTTTCTTCCTGTTTCCCATCCTGGTCACATTGTTTGTAACACAAGGTAGAACAATGTTTTTAATTAATGGTATAAAAATATTCACCACAATCTCATGTTGGAGTCTTGCCAAATTCACTAAGTGAAAAAGCTGTTTTTCTGGTCTTTCTCTTTAGAAGCCACTGACACCCTACGGATTGCTTGAATATGAGGCTGAGACATGTGATGCCTACCTATCACATCTGACATACAAATACATTCTACCTTTAAACTTTAAAATAATATCCATGGGGGCTAGAGAAATACCTTGGCAGTTCAGGGGAGCCTGGGTTCAATTCCCAGCATTCACGTGGCAGTTTGTAACTGTCTGTAACTTGTCCCAGGAGATAGGATACCCTGACTTGAGGGCAACAGCATGCATGTGGTGCAGACATACATACAGGCAAAACACCCACACACATAGAAATGAAGACAACAGTGACTTAGGAGACTGAGCTTCCATTGCTGCTATCTCAAGCCATTTGTCTACTGGCTAAAACTACCTCAGTTTTAGCTCAGATGTCAATATACACTTTGGTACTTTAGTGAGCACTGGAATGAACCTCTCTCAATACCCTGAGACAATCCCCCTCTGACAGTATGGCTCTACTAAACCCTATGCCACTCAACATTCTGGGCATGAACAGTGATTTTGGCAGTGCTGAGGAGGCCACTTCTATCCTAGCTGTAGCCAAGCTGGAGGAAGGCTGCATGAATGCTTGCTTGCTAACGCTGCCTCATCTGGAGCACAGCACAGTGCTAGGCCTCACGGCTGCTTCTGTTAATCCTTCCCTGGTACTGTATAGAAAGAAAGAAAATACAAAGTTTTAAAATGTTGAAAACCCTTCAAGAAAAGAAAGTTACCAATGGTCCATGATACATACTATGCAGGGAGAGATGCTGATGGAACTCAAACTAGAGTGAGGAGAGACAGGTAAGGACTCCTAGGAGTGTGGACACCTCATGTTAGGGGTCTTGAGGTTAGGCCTTGAAGACACTCGTCAGATAGAAGGACCAAGGTTGAATGATAGACCTCAGAAAAGACAGGAAATGGGGTACAAAACCTGCATAGAGGTCAAGGGCCTGGGGATTCTCTTAAGGGCCTTCAATAGCAAAGATTTTTCAACAGACACACATTTTAAAAAGGTCTTTCTGGATTTTTGTGGAGCATGCGGTAGGTGACAGGAAGTACTACTTGTGGAGCACTGTGGGAACCATCTGAGACTTGGGAGCACAGAGAAGCATCCAGGCTCTATGACAAGACACATTATTGACAGAACTGCAGAGATGCCTGCATGGATGGCCTGTGTTTCGCACTGGTCTCTGTAGGAATCAGGGGAAAGGCTCCAAATGAACAAGGTGGAAATGTGGGTTTCTACCTTGTTTCGCTGCTTCCCTGTGTATTTGGGGGGCTGGGTGGAGGGAGGGTTGTCTATCCTTACAGTCTTTATAAACAGTGGATGAAGGCAAGCCCAACCTCCCAAAGATACCAGCCAAACAACTCCCAGTGAACCACTGTCTCCACCATGGTCAAGTACTGAGATCTAATGTCAAGTTGAAGAGCTCCCAATCATGTGCAATAGCAGATCAGTGTTCAGTTCTCAAGCAGATATGCTCTCATTTTTCTGGACAGAGAAGCAGGGCCCTGGTCTCTGATGAGCTCCTGCAAGGCAGACAGCATCTGAGCTCCTACAGCAGGACTCCGCCCAACAGAGACTGCTGGTTTCTGGCTTAGTCCTTGCTTGATCCTGAGAGCAGATAAGATCCTTCATAAACGGTGGAAGAAGGTGCTGAGGAGGGCCAGCAACCTGTTAGGGATGGATCAACTTGATACAGATGTAACCATGTAGAAAGGGCTGTGGCTAGCTCAGACTGTCTGCCAGCTCAATGAGGAACTGCTCAGAAGTAAAAAGACTCAAAGGGAAACTGAATAATGGGACCCTGGGAATTAGCTTCCACTGCTTGGGTAGGTTTAGTGCAGGGTAGAATGCCCCTCTAAGATTCACATTGACAATATTCACTTCGATGGCATTAAGACTGGCCTTTGGGAGGTGATACAGTCACTGAGGAGTCTACACTCATGAGAGGACAAGACTAGAGAGCTTATTTGCTCATTTACTCCACCAGGTGAGGATGTCTAGTCAGTACCAATTAGAGCCATGAGCCTGCCATAGATATCAAACCTGCAGTGCCTTGACCTTGGACTCCCAAACTGAAGAAACAAATGCTTTTTGTAAATTATAGTCTCAGGTTTTTGGTTATAGAGCAACATGAGATGGTTGTACAAGTTATATATCTATAGACTTATTAAACTTAATATGGATGAATTCATGATGCATAAATTATACAATGCAGTTGTCAAGAAACAGCTGTTGGGTGTATCATTAATGAATTATTCCTTAAATACTGTGAGCACAAGGATAAATAATTTAGGATTCATCTCTGTTCCAGTATAGGATGACACACTAAGTGTCCATATCACTGGATGTGACAAACAACCAAAGGAAATCTGCCATCCTTTACATCTTTTGCAACTGCAGTAGCAGATTCAAAGCAAACTCTCACATGTGACCCATTGGTCAATTAGTCTATAGGACAGAGCAAAATATTACCTCGGACAATCTCAGTTGCTGAATAGCATTTTCTGTTTCCAGTTCAACTATCTTTTCTTCTTTAACCTACATCCAAGGATCCAGAAGGAAAATCCATCAACACAGCACTTACCTGATACTGAAATGCCATGAATGAAAAGAGTATAAGACAGGATAGAAATCCTCTCAGCAAGGAGGTCAATTGTTAGGTTGCTCAGACTCCTTCACATACTGCAGAGACAAGACAAGCCAGCCTCAGCAAGGCCTGGCCTGCTACCCACCCGCCCTCCATGGCTATAAGCCCCTATCAACACCAGCCACAAGGCCTACCATGGATGCAAGTCTTAGATCCAGACTCTTATCCTTCGGTCAGTAAGGTGCCAGAGGGCCTAGCTGCTAAGCAGAGAGTTTAGAGAGACAGTCAGAGAAACAGTCCAGCTTTAAAAAAACAAAACCAGACCCCTACAAAGCCTGGTGTGTGTTTGTGTGTGTGTGCAGGTGCTCGTAAGACACAGACCCCTACAAAGCCTGGCGCGCGCGTGCGTGTGTGTGCGCGCGTGCAGGTGCTCGTAAGACATCAGTAGTCTTGGGAGGTCAGGAGAGAAAGGATTTTATGTGAAGATGAGATGGTGGGAAACGGAGGTTGGAGTTGGAAGGAAGCTAGAACATGGTGGGACTTTATAAGCCAAAGGAGTGAAATGCAGTTAACTCCCATAGACAACTGAGCCAGGCGCAGTCTTCTGCTGGTGGCGCAGTGTTCCAGCTGTGGATTGGGGAATTCAGCCCATTACGCTGAAAATACAGTCTCTCAGAATAAATACCAATGGCCTGATGGTGCTCCAGTCTCTATAGAAAAGTAAGTTCCTCCTTCTAGGGATCCCGTCTTTCTCTCCTGCAGGAAATTCTGTCCTTCCTTTGATTGGTCTAGTCATTCCTGCATGAGATTCAGACCCTCGTGAAGAGAATTCTGTCTCGAGATAAGGATGCAGTACCTCCTGGTAGGGAATTAACTCTCTAAATCTTCTCACAGAGAATCTATGATCACCTGTAGACAGCATTTTCTGCTCTTCTAAACTCTGATTTATAAAGGAAACCCAATACCCAGTAGTTATAGTGTTGATAAATTACTTCATTATGAAAATCTGTAATATTTTGATGAAATTTAATTCCTAGATTTCAAATAATAATAGCAGCTATAGTTAAAAGTTTAGTATGCATTTGGTCAAATTTATTTCAAAATATTTTGATTTTGTTTTAAAGATTGTCATCTACATGGAATTTTCCCAATCTTACTTTTGTTTCTTGCTAGGATACAGAAATGCTGTATTTCTGTTGACAGAGCTTGTATTCATTGGTCTTATATAACTCACTAGGGTTTTAGCAGACTCCTTCTTTCTACTTATAACATGGTTCCATCTACGAGTAGACCGCCTTTTCCTCAATTTTCTCCCCGACATGATGGAGTTTATACCACTAGAACAATGCTGAACAGCACTGACAGAAAGTCCTGGGATACGAGCATTTCCCAAGTCTGCTCCGATTACAACGGGGCTCTGTGAGAAAGTTCTGTCAGGTTTGCTCTGACCCTAGAAGTCTCTCTTCAGAGCCTTAGCTTGGCCATGGTGTAACCCAAATCATTTGGTGAAGTATTAAGTCCTGGTCTCTCAGCAGATGACACATGAAGCCAGTGCCTTCAAGGTGATCAATTCAAGGAAGCCTTAAGTGTGGGTTCTCTTGTAATGTCATTGCTGTCCTTCTGAGGGGAACCCTGGAGCCACAGACTCTTGAAGGTTGCACAGAGAGACCACAGGACACCATAGGGAAACAGCTACCTACAAACTAAGGAGACCTGGGGCCAACTCTTGGGCCCAAGACTTCTAATCTCAAGCACACAGAAACCTCTGCTCAATTCTTGGGTCAGCCCACAAAGATTACAGTGTGCATTCTTGATGTGCTCTTGAGTCTGCAACTCACTGCTGGAAGCCCAGTTCTGTCTTGGGGTGGATGGGATCAAGTGAGAAGTACTAAGATTTGTCTCTCAAGGTGAGATGACTTGGTCCTGAGTTGGGTGCTAAGGCACAGTCCCAGGGTGAAGCTTCTGTATAGCTAAGCAGGGGCTTGAAGCAGGCAGAGCTATGCTGTCCTCGAGGAACGTAGAACTTGTTGCCAAAACAATGTTTCTTCATTCAATGTACACTTCGGCAAATTTGCAAAGATCCAAACTGCTGCCTGTGGCTCTCATCAGTTTTCCTTGGAGCATGCCCACAGAGCTCCTTGTATTCTACCAGGAAGCCAAGCCTTGTCCTGTAAGGGCCTGCTTATGCAGTCATCTGATCTCTCTGGCCAGGAACCACTACCTGCTACAAACTCACATTTAAGAGGCAGACCAGATCATCTTCTCTCTGGTAAAGATCACTTCTGTACTGTCTCCATAACTGGTAGAGCAAAGGCTTTAGGTGTTGGCCATTAGCCTGTGTGGCCTAAGCTCTTGTTCCCTCAGCCTCTGCATTGTCTCCAGTGTACCACAAAGCCATGGCTGGTCACATATCGCTTTCCACAGAGACCTCTGTCTTCTTAGCCCTCAGTCTCCCCTGTTCGACAGGAGCTTCCTGTCCCTACAGCCCAGTCATGTACTCTCTAACTTTTGTGTGGAGCTGATTATAGATCGTGCAAGGTTCAGAATCTCTGCTCGGTAGCCATTACCACTCATGGTATTTATATTTTTGTTCACTTTACCAATCTATTTGTTCTGCTGTGGGCTCGAAGAGGGCCACAACGGGGATTAAATAATTATTGGTTGTTAACAGCTGTAATCCCCAAATTTGCTCAGTATGCAGCATGCAGATGTTCAGCAGAGCTGAGGGAAGTGCCAAGTCAGGAGACCCTGATGTGCTGAAGCAGCAGATGAGAGGTCTGAGATGTCCCAAGAGGGAGTTGGAGGAAGGAACCTTAAGGGCAGTTGGGAGAAAATAAGTCAACTGCCCTAAGATCCTAAAAACAAAGCAGCCTGAGTTGGTCTCCATCCTGAGGGAGCTCAAGTTGAGACTCACAACACAGTGCCACCAAGCCAACCCCAGGTCTCCTAGGTTCCCCACATCCCTGAGAGCAGAAAGGGCTGTTTCAAACTCCCTGAGCTCCCTTCACACTCACCAGCATTTGATGCTGAAGCTGCCACAAACTCTGTTCTGAAAAGTCCTGCAGTAACCTAAGGTTCCCAGGTCTTTCCCTGCCTCCTCACAAGGACTGAAGGGCGTGGCTAAGTCCTGAGAGTACTTGTCACTGGCTACCTATACGCAGACACTACGCCTATGCCTGCCAACAGCTTTTCCCAGGCTAGCAACAGACTCATGGAGCTTTGGACTTTACTCCTCCTTCTCCAGAGTAGTGCTTTTAGAATACAAACCACCTTACTGTGGCCTTGAATACCCAGCACACCTGGTAGCATCTCTTTCCCGGGCCTCTCTAGGGAACTTGCCTCCTGAGCCTCCCAATGGAGGAGGCCCTTTCCCTCTACCATCTCAAGAGAGCCTACCATACTGATAATGTCTCATAGGATACTTCAATCAACCCCCACAGGTCCTGTGTTCATTGTTCATTTCATACACATCAGTTATACACACACATGGTCTGCTTCTGTCTTCTGATTCCCCAACTCACCCTGCATGAGATTGCCTGGGATCACAGTGTGAGTAGGGGCAGTACCAGATGTACACTGCTAAAAAAGCTAAGGCAATCTCAAGACTGGCACTTAGCTCTCAGTTCTGTGAGTAAACAGGTTGAAATATAGGATCACAAACCCCTGTCACTTTAGGAGTAAAAGATTTCTTCTGCTAAATCAACCAACCCACATTCTGGTTAACTGTATCATAAATTCATAAGCATATATATGTCTGAAATCACTTTATTACCTGGGAGTGCACAGAGACAGTTTTATGTAGGACTAGGCAGAAAATGAAATGGTACAGAGACCAGGGGACACAACAGGCCAGAGTCATAATCTCCCTTATAGGGAGGGGTACACAGGAAGAGACGGTCCTGGGCCAGCACCAATTCTTAGTTTCTAAGGGATGTCTCTACAGATCTAAAACCCACAGCAAATTAAAATATAGAAACAAACACTAGTTCCAATATATAAATTCTATCCTTACAAAAAAGTTCCCCACAAGCTCCTGTAACCCCCAAACAGGCCTTGCCTTCCTTAAAGTTCCTTTGCACTTTTACAGGACACTGCTGAGTGTCATACTTTACCACCTAACAGTACTCAAAGTCACTCCCTGTTCATCTGAAACTTTATATCCTTTGACTAGCAACTGCCCACTCCCTCATTCCATTTCACCAAAGCCCTGAGATTTGGACCCTGCTTTGCCCTCCTGCTACGGCACAGTAGGCATGAGGGTGAGGGGCCATATCATCCCACTGACCCTTCCAGCCTGCTGGAACCGATCAGTGTGCCCTAAGCCATGACAATAAAACCTACTTTCATTCCAGCAATCTTGAGTGTGTTCTTACACTTGAAACGTGTATGACCAGGAGACCTTTAAGGCAATGTGCTCATCAGTGAGTATGTTCGGGGAGTCCAGGGACAACAAGGATGGGGCACTGAAAGGAGACATGGTCCCAGTGGTCATTTGTAATGCTGGATGCATAAGGGACAGACATGAAGACAGAGGTGACCAAGCTCTCACAAGGGACTCTTGGGAAAATGCCACCTTACTTTTCAGCTGGTTGCATCATCAAAGACCACTTTCCTATAGACAGGAAAACAACCAAAGACAAAGGAAGGAATCACTCAGCAGTTTAATGAAGGAGCGACAGTTGGAAATGGTGAAGAGGAATGCTGGCATTACAAATAGAAACTTTGTCAGCACTTTGAAAACAATAGCAAATACACTTAAACAGACACAAAGTTTATTAGAAATAGGCTGCAACTGAAATACAGTAGAAATGGAAAACAACAGCAAGTTGGGTGTTTCCCCACAGTAATGCACACTGTGCTCTTACAACACAAATTCACATCTGACCTCACTGTCCAGGGATAGCCAAGTCCACTTCATTACGGGTCTCACAAACACACATGCGGTTTTCAGATGCTTGCTGGTCCTTCTGTGCATCTGTCTTCCCATGTACTAGCGACAGCAGGTACCGGCTCTTCTTTGGGAGGTATGTTTATGACACCCGAAGGCTGCCAGTGTGCTCTAGACACAAGGAGATTGCACTTCCTGGGCAAGACAACTGTGCAAATCCTTCATAAACTCTCAGGGCCATTCTATTCTCTTACAGAGGAAACAGCAAAGACACACTTTCAAATAGGAAACTGGATAAACAAAAAAATATTTACACTCATATGTCAACAATTTATCGTACACCTCTTATTTAAAGTGGTTTTTCGGGTTGCAAATACCTCTGTTCTATTTGGAAGTGTGCATATTTTCCTGATGCACAGATTTGTAAGAGAATGGTATGGTACAGAATAATCATCTAGACCCACACTAGGGGTTCTCAAATAGAAAGTGTGCTTGAAATCATAAAGTCAGCTTTCACACAAAATAGGCAAACTGAGCTCTGTCTCCCACAACTCAGCTGAGGAATGACAGTGCAAAATTCGGGAATTAAAATTAAATAACTCTATTAAGCTGAGAAAGAGATGCACACTCAACTCCTACTAGTGTTCTTAAAGCACTTAACTCACAGGAAACACAGCAACACACTCCTTCCTTTCCTGACAGTGTATCTAAATCTCTTTACTAAATTTACAATTTCTGAGACAGCTATGTTTGACTGCCACCCGTGAACCCCCATTCTTCTCAGATGTCTTTGCTCATACCTAAATGAATACTGTGTAATTAGAGAGCTCTAGATCCTTTGGAACCTCTGAAATATCAGGTAACTTTCTAACATAACTGTCATCGTTAATTTCCACCAGTGATTAGTCTAATGATGGTTTTGTCTTTATAAAAATAAAATCCCTAGGATTAAATCCTCAAAATTTTCATGAGAATTTTCAAAACTGAATTATTAGATATTCAATATCAAATATTTAAATTGATCAGGAGGCTCATATTGGTCAAAAATTATGTGTTGTGCACCTTACATAAGAAACTCCATCTAGCTGCCTCACGCAAATTATAGAAGACAAAGACAGCATTTGTCCTGGGCTGAGAAACCTGTCACCTACAGGGTCCACTATGACACAGTAGTGCTCTGAACTGCTCAGCAGTCACTGTCTGGTAACCAAATGGAGTTTGGAGAAAGAACAAAAAGATAATTTCTTTGCCTACTGCCCTTGGAATGACAATGGGAGAAGATAAGGTAGAGGAAACCCCCAATCATCTTTACAGCCCTTCATTCTGCCTTGTGAGTACAAGACTCCCCCAAAAAGCTAACAAAAACAGGTAACTTGATGTGAGTCAGATCACTAAGAACTAGGCAGGCTTTTTCTTGGTAAAGTAAAACACAGTTTCTTGGAATTGAAACATCTCTAAACTGCAACCATTTTTGAAACAGAAATTAAACATCACTTAGAAGTAGAATTGTTCCTTCCTCTTCAGGCTCCCTCCACCTCCCCAAAGCCCCTGCCAAGGGCAGACCTGCTTGAGTACAGGAGTCCTTTCTCTTCTCACTTGGTGTTCAGTTCATTCTCAAGCTCTGTTAATTTACGGGAAGCTTTCACTTTGTCAGACACATCTTTCCCTTGTGAAAAGAGGCGCTGACGCTCTTTAAATGTCAGGTTTTCAGGGGCTCCAGAAGTGCCAGGTAAGTCTGCATCTTGACTGGACAAGAGGAAAACACAAAAGATTATGCATCAAAATACAAGTAGCTAGCCTAAGTAAACGTTCATAAGAATTGTAACATTTCAGTGAGTCTTGTTCACTGTTGCACATGATTGCAGTAATTTTATGTACTGTGGCTGAGACAAACTATACCCACACCATGGTCTGAACAGAACTTTAAAAGCCAATCTGGGTTCATACAACCAAGTGGAAGTTCAAAGAAAAGGGTGGGACAGTGGCCTAGGCCTATAACCAACCTGGGCCATACATTTATGATTACAACTTAAAAATCAAAAGAGCAATAAACCAATGAATAATTCCGTGTAGAAAAGGGGCAAAATAGTCTCTTGACAGTGACTTCCAAAAATGAATAAAGGAACTAGAGAGGGCTCAGTGGCTAACCAGAGATCACATAAACTAGGAAGACATGGCAGCCTGCGCAGCCATCAAGAAACCTCTTTCAACGGGTAAGGTAGAGTAATTTGAGGATACTTTCTGTCAATCTCAGGCCTCCACACGCACCTACATACACAGATGTGTTTATATGCCTGGTGCAACCCACACACACTAAAAACAGAGAAAGAAAATACCAAAGCCAGTGAGCTCCATTTCAGTAAGCAGACAATTCTTGCCAGCTAAGCAAGTTTAATTATGGGGGTGGTTTAAAAATACAGCATTTCCACAAACCATCCCAATCTAATACTTAGAGTCAGACCAGCACTGATTAAGGTAATTCAGTGTTCAAGTGCAAAGAACATCTAAGATGACCAAAATGTCTAGCTAAACCACAGAAGGAACCAGCCTGTGCTAACAAGAAGCCTGCATTGGCAGCCCTGGCCTTTATGCCTCTAGTACTTTAGACTTACAGCAGGTCCAGTACCACCTCAAACAGACCCACGTTAGCATCATCCACTGTAAAAAGCCTACATGTACAGGTGTGACTCACACCTTATATCAAAGTACTAGGGACACCGAAGAATGGGACCTACCAACAGTTTGAGGCCAGCCTAGCTACACAGTAAGTTCTAGACCTACAGAGGGTGAGGGGAAAGGAAGGAGGGAAAGAAAGCGATACAGACTACATTCTCACATGATATTATATAATAAAAAACACCTGAATCCTGATAAAGTCTGACACAATTCAGCAATGACATGAAAATGGAAATAAGCCAGCACACATTAGGCCCAGCTCAGCCCAGCCTTTAGTACCTTCTAGTGCGTTTCTCTCTTGTGTCCCGAGGAGCATCATAGGCTCCATCAGTTGTGCCTGCTGATCCAGAATATGAGTTTGGTCCTTTTCCAAGGGGGGGAAAAAAGTTCAAGTAATTAATTATCTCTTAAACTTTATTCAAGTTAGAGAATCTGCAGAAAAACAAAATTCCCTTAATTATAGAAGAAAAAAAAAAAAAACCCCAAGAAATCAAAGGCTCTTTATATGCTCAAAGATTCATTAATATAAAATTCACTACTATTAGTGGCCTAGATAATTCAATCACTATGTTCAATAACTTAGAATGGAAAAGCCATAATGACTCTTTTAAAAATCAATCAAATCAAGATAAAAACAATAAAACCCCCGAACTCAAAAACAAGGCACAATAAGCACCAGTACAGAAGACAAACCCACAGAAGACTTAGTTAAATGGAGAGTTACCACAAATGTTTAGACATATTCATGGCATACTGTAGGAGTTTTCTTAAACAATCACTGAGAGCAAATGTAACCTCAGCTTTTAAGAGGCAAAGCTACATCTATAAAGTTCCTTTGTAGAGGTAACTACTTGATTTCTTTTTCAAGATAGGTGTAATTATTAAAAGTAAGATAAAGCATTTGAAACAAATGGGCTCCCAAAATCAAACTCACATAAAATTCCTAACATTCCATATCAGTGCTGCTGATTAAAAAAAAAAACCCCAAATAAACAAAGAGTGAGGGCAGAGTTAAGTTGGCTCTGGGCAAGCACATCTGTCTTTACCAAGAACCCGCAGCTGAGCTTGATGCCCACCAGTTGGCCAACATTTGCCAAGACTTCAGGAGGCATTAAGAGATGATGCAAATAAAGCTTTACTATGGGTCTAAGTCTACAGTAATTCTCTACTACAGAATACCTCAGTGCTTTTACTGTATCTACTGTAACATCTCAAAATACAGTAAGAGGCCCAGCAGGTATGAGTGCTTGCCGAACTGGCAGAAGTCCAGGGTGGGGTTCCCAGCTCACAACTATCTCAAGTTCCTGTTGATTCAGACATAAAGGCAGACAAAAAACTCATAAAATCATATTCATATCTGGAAAACCAGCTCTTAATTTATAGAGTACTAAATACTCAGAATATTTGTCAAGAAAGGAAAAGATTGGATTAAATAGGCCACAAAATTATCACCATGTTTTCAGATTACAAAACTCCACTCCTTTTTAGATAAGAGAAAGGAGAACAAATTTTCTTCCATACAAAGAGCCTATGATTAGGATTTGTTCCATGTATTTGGACAGAGTCTAGTGGTCTTCAAACTGCAAGTTCAAGCACCAGAAGATTAGGCTTCCCAAGTCATCTCAGAGAGTGTCATCTGCAGCAAAGACTGTCTTCTATCTCCTTGCAATCTACAGTGGGATCTAACATGGTATTTGAGTAGTTGGTCCAATTCCCAACCTTACATTCATTTTACCTCCAATTAAGACCAGTGCTGTGTACTTTTGTGCTTTGCTGAGAGTGACACGGACTTCTTCCATGGGTAAATTTTCAGTGTATTTCGAGTTTGCTATAACATTAAAATTTGAAGCTGACAAGATGTCATATATATATATATTTCTATTTATAAGTATTTTCCCAAAAGCTTTAGTGAAATAAAAATATCATTTAAATACATCCTATCACCAAAGTTCACTTTTCATCATTCCAGCTGCATAAACACTGTCTCATGTGAACCCTTGGAAGAGGCCAAGTTCCTTGTGTAGAAGCATGCTTCATCAGAGAAAGGCCGGACACAGCACAGGAAGGACATGGACAAGACAAGGCACAGCGCTGCTGCATGTTGCAGGGGGCTCCACAGTGGTGCTTTAGGTGTTATGTGAAGTAAGGGCTGGTGATATGACTGGGAACTGAAGTCCACAGGCATGGTTCCTGACTATAGTGAGACTATCCAGTTTGTCCTGACATTCATAAAATATATATAAATCCAATTATAAAAGCTGATATACAATCAATAGCAATTTGCTTCAAAATGCATTGCTATTCCAGAAATGCACTGAAAGAGCACCAAATTCTCCACATTTATAACAGAAATTTTATAGAGACTGGATTTGGGCTTTCAGAATGATTGAAAAATATTGCATACCAATGGGGAAAAGGTCGTTAGTCTAGCAGAACTCCTCTGTTGTGTGTAGGAAACAAACTTTGCTGAGTCAGCCTCTCTCAGAACTGCCAAGTTCATGTTCATATAAAAATCACACAGAAGTTTACTCAGTAAAATTCATTATAATTACACTACTGGATGTTCGATGACAGAATTCTGCTTCATTTGAGGCCAAGGCAGTTTGAACTCTCAATCTGAATTTAATTGAGCTGCATCTTCTCCTTACCACACCTCTGTAGGCAACTCTTGTGCTCTGTCATGACCAGGGGATTCCCTGCACTCAGCACTCAGTCAGAGAATTTAATTACCAGAAATCGCAAGCCTACGAAGGTCAGGATACTGGTGTATGAGGTGAAGGAGAGCAGGGTAACGAAAGGGAACCGAGCAAGTGAGAGGGACAGAGGAAGAACTTCAAGACAAGGATCTGTGAAGAGGGCTTGCCTGCGTTAGCCAGTGAAGCCTTACTGTTAGCTACTTCAGTGCATGTCCCAATATCCCACCAAGCTTCTCCAAGGAGTCTGAGTCACTACATAGGCCTCAGGAGCAGAATCACAGGTCCTACTCACATTAAATGATGTAAATTTAAAGTGCAGCTGGTACCTGACACTCTGCCTTTACAGATCATGTTTTAGAAGGCATTTGTTTGACCAAAGGTAAGAATTATGTTTATAGGTACAGAAAAAAGCCAAGACCAACAGTACTTCAAATAATTTGGTGACAGTGGAGGACTGACTGTTGTCAGTGGGTAAATGAGATGGAATACCTTCAAGTATAAAAAATAGCAGAAGAAAGGTTTAATTAAGAGAGGATTAGCACAAACACCACCATCAGAGGCAGAGGGAGATCACATGCTGAGAGTGATCACATAAAACCCAGCACCAAGGCAGGCATGGTCTCCATGTACCTTGCCAAGTGGCAGGGGTACAGAGATTCCAAGCTCAATCATCAAGGACAGAGAGGTCTGATTCGCCATTCCCTCTTTTACCTCGACCTTTCCAGTGGCCAGGACAGAATAGGCTTGGTTTGCCTGGCAGGGGCAGGGGCTGGCCTGCTTTATAAGCAGTACTGTTGGCTTTGGCCAGGGGTGGCTGGAATGAGTTGCAGAGAGAGATACCATCCGAGGCTGGGCGTGGCTGGCAGGGGGGCTGCTGTGGCTTAAGGGTGGCAAGAGGAAGGTGCCCATGAGACTTCCTTGTGCTGGGGTACTTATCCTGACCTGCTGGGCCGTAGTCCTCCTCCTCCTCATCATCATACGAAACAAACTTGGCAGTGAACAGCGAATCTGGGGAGAGGACCTGTGTTTTGAGGTAGGAGGCGTTTCGCTGAGGTGGGGGAGGAGGGGCACTGGGTGCTGAGGACTGGGATGGGGGCTCGTAGTCTCGTGGAAGTGGAGGTCGGCTCAGCCCAGGTTCTTCAGGCTCCAGCAACCTGCGTGCTGCCTCTTCATGCTGTCTGCGCCTCTCAGCTTCTAAGCGGCTGTAATACCCTTCTTCCTGTCGCCTCTGCAGGCGGGAATAAACAAGAGTGCAAAAGGTCAACGGTCAGGGGGGATCAGTGGACCCTTTGTGCCTTCACAGGCAATGACAGGTACCCTGATCATCACTATCCATCACCACATGGACATGTCCATTGGACATGTTTCCATGTCACAATTACTGGAACAGAAGAGGCAGGCCAATCCCGACAGCCTCTTGACTCAGGACTTATGAGAACACCCACACTGCCCCACACTCACGAGAACTGCTCAGAAGCACAGGATAGACCAAATCTTAGGACCTTTCATTTGTACAGTTAGACTTGGACCATCTACATCCTTTATTCCTCTTTTCCTGGAACCTTTTCTCTCCTCTTCTGCTTGCACCGCATACTCACTTACCTGTTTCTGCTGTGTTTCAAGAGGAAACCATAAAGAGTAAGAAATAGCACTCATTTTCCCAAAGCCACAATCTAACAAGTATGCTTTCCACAGTTAATGTATGTTTCAAATCTTCATAAACTCTTTGAGGAACAGAAAATGGAGCCAAGCATTAATAGTATTAGCAGATATATTCTGACACACACTGTACATTTTCATCCAGGCAAACTACAGTGGACAGTATTGAAATTCTTTTAACATTTAAAAAGGCAACAACACAGTTTTGTTAATAATAGACAAGAGTTTTAGACGACAAGAAGGAAGTAATTATGAAAACAGATGAAAGAGCAAACAAACCAATCTGCCTTGACTGAAGCAAACGTTCATGTGCAGCCAGGTTTGAATTCATCCAGCCATGGAGAACTGACACCAGGCCTGTGCTAGCACTGTGTTTCTTGGTCTCTACTATGCCACATTCTTTCCCTGGTCCCTCTAGAGCTACACACAAGCACACACAGTGAACATACAGTGCTCCCTGCTTCCTGTTCTGAGAGAGAAATGGGAAGACTAAACGATGCTCTGCTCAATACCCTGGCCCCAATTTCTGCTTTACTTCTTGTTTTATGTTGTAAAAGCCTAAAGGAAAGAATTTTTATCTTCTTGACTGTACAAAATCAGTTCTCTCTTAGGTTGGGTAATTAAACTCTGATGACTCCTGTGGCTTTCAAGTGGCACTACCACGGATGTTACAATTACATCAAGAACAGTTGCTTAGATACCACTGTACGGAGAGACCGAAGGAACCTTGTTCAGTTACACCAAGAGAAGGTACAATGAAAGGGCCACGGTGACTTTATCCAGAAAATGAATGCACATGTTCCAGAACAGATCAAACCCATTAATGTAGACATTCTGTAGTAAAAATAGTATTTCGGTATCTTTTTTACATTGACTACTCAGTTATAGAAACAGTTACTAAAACACAAGGATATTTGACATAATTAGGTGTAATGAGAACATATGCTGGAAAAATTAAATAACTGAGAGTTTTTCAACACAGAAAGCGCAGCCTGCTTCTCTCTGGACATACAACTCTGATGCAATGACCAGGCTGCTTCATCCTGGTTGCTAGAGAGCTCTGACCTGGGTGAGCATCTCTCTCTACAGCCTGACAACTCTTGAAATAAACAGCCAAGCAAGACCACTATAATTTAAAATCTACATGGCTCCTTGCTGGGTTCTTCCTGACTTCCTGCAGAGATCATCACTTTCTACTTACATTACAGATGTTAAACACTCGTGTTAAGCTAATCCTAAAAACTTCAGATGCAAGTGTGTAGCCTCACACCATACATTCTACGTTCATTTAAATGAGCCACATCATGTCTATCAATCATACTCTTAGGACTGTCTTGGGACCAAATCACTGCTTTCATTAGAAAGAAATTTCTTGAAATTTTTTCTAACTTTTTGTTTAGGGGGAGTTGTTCCTATTTACATAGCTCACTGGGACTATCAAGGAAATAAGTATTAATAAAAACTAAACTTTTCAACATCAGTAATGATACTCAGAGCTTCTACCTTCACAGAAGGGAAGTAACTGAGAAAAATAGCTTCTCTCAAACCACACAGTAACATACAATCCCTGGGGTAGGCAGAGCAGACCTGGACTCAGGGTAGCAACCTCCTCACCCATGAGAACCTCAGCCTCAGACACAGACGCAGAGAGATTCTAGAACTGCACCTTAAGCTCTTGTTTTGTGGAATGTCAAAATCAGCTGTCATTTAAAATTCAACTGTGTAAAGTATCTGAGTTAAAATCCACATATAGAAATAACCAGACTGTTTGTTGGGTTGCATTATTAATTTTGTGTGGTTTTTACAAGCCATCTACACTTTTTACCATCAATCAAAATTAAGTGATTTTGATGATAATCTATTTGAAATGACTAATGACAACTGATGGCCTTCCATGTTACTATTGCCTCCCACAGAACACACACTCAATTCTCACAAGAACTGTAACACCTTTGTAAAAGCCACCTGAACCCTGCCTGGGAAAACCAGAGCAGCATCATTCTCTATTCCCCTTCCTCAGGGACATGGTGCTCAAGAATTTGAGGGAGACCAGCTCAGAAGGCAAGGGAGCCTGAAGACAGTCCAGAAGAGAGGTAGGCAGGCCAGATGGGGCTAGAGTTTTTGGTCCAATAGCAAAAGTTGGAAGATTCAGCTCTGTTCTGTCCTTTGCATTCTAGATACACAGAATTTCTAGCCCCCTTTGCCCTAGCCAATCATTTGTGTTCAGGCTAATTTGCTAAAAACTAGCTGCCTTTAGAGGACCATAACCTTTTCTTCAGCATCTCTCTTTACTCGCTCCTCCTCCTGATGACGTCCATCTTCTTCTTGTCTTACTCGATCTTCTGCTTCTCGTTTGCGCATCTCTTCCAACTGTTGCTGGCGCCTGCGCTCCTCATCCTGCATCTAATAATAAACAAAATTTAATTATCACTCAGTCAACCCCACAGCATAGACACAAAAACACATCCTGAGACAAGCAGACACAGACACACACAGAGAGACACAGAAAGTCATGTAGAAAACACCAGGCTAAATCAT
Organism: Rhynchomys soricoides; assembly: GCA_019843965.1. Classification (NCBI taxonomy): domain Eukaryota; kingdom Metazoa; phylum Chordata; class Mammalia; order Rodentia; family Muridae; genus Rhynchomys; species Rhynchomys soricoides. The sequence continues at coordinate 262,851 of JADRCH010000729.1, read as the reverse complement.
TGAGGGAGGGTGGTAAATGTCTTGTATTAACTAGCTCTTCCCATTTCAAAGTAAGCTACCTAAAAGCTTTGTCTCCAAGTCCCAGCATTATTGTTCCATTAATCATGATTCAAAGAAACTAGTTATTACATACATCCATGCATTAATCAAGCAAGATTCTTCTGCTAAAATAAATCTGTCAGCTACTTCCTACAAGCACCAATAGGTTCCACTTTAAGAACTTCATAATATGATAACCACCCCAAATGAAAAGAAATTCTGCTTTCTCCTGGGATGTGGGTGGGACTTGCACATCTGCCTATCCCGATTCCAGGCTCAGTTGGGAGCTGTTAGGGACAGCCTACCTTTACTTCTCAGTGGAGTAAAAGTCTAGGGCTCCTCCTCTTCGAGCAATTCCGTTCCCTCCATATGTCAACCTGGACTCTGCGAGTCTCTTCCTACCCTGACATGACCTCAGACTTGCAGGAAAGAGTTGGGACTCATGCTGGCTCATTTCTGACTATTACACATATGAGGACAACTGCTAACTCCCCTACACAGGATGCTCTGCTTTAGGTGACAGCTAGTTTAAAAACTCATATGCTGGTCCCAAATCCATCAGCTGATGCCTCTCTATTTCTGGTCATTAAGTTCTACCTTTCTGAAACAACAAAATATCCAACAACTTCCCTTCCCAGTGTCCAACACTTCGGGCCACCTTCAAAGGCTAGTGACATGCTTCTCCTTTGTTGTTGCTCCTTCAGCCTCCTGACCATATTCCTGAGCATCACAAATTCTAGGATAGGTTAAAGACTCCCCTTTATCCATCCTGATCTACAGCTATGTCTATAGTTATGTTAGATTCCTGTGAGATCCAGTACAAGTTCCATGAAATCACCAGCTTGCCTACAGTGTTTATAGAAAACCTATTTAAACTTCTGAATTTAGATTGTATGTGTATGTTTTTGAAAAGTACATACACAAAAAATAAATCTAAAAATTTTATTCCTTACTTTCAATGGAATGAAACACTAGCTCTAGGGCTGGAGCACCTTTCAGCAGTCAAGCCCTGGCTGCTCTTCTAAAGGGTCCAGGTTTGATTCCCACAAAACTCGAAATCATCTACAACTCCAGTCTCAGGGGATTTGATGCACTCTTCTGGCCTCCGAGGGACGATGTACAGACATATATGCAAGCAAAATATTCAAACATATAATATAAAAATTTTAAAACCCTACTATGTCCAGTAGAAAAAGAATAAATTAGCCCGTGCCATTGGGGTTATTGATGTCAGTAAATAATGAAATATCCCAGAAAAATTATCTTCTCAAAAAAAAAAGTTAATTTTTTTTGTTTTTAAACATAAGATAGGTGCAAGTCCAAACAGAAGTTGGGATTTAGGGTGGATTTTATAGCAGGCATAGACACTGCTAATGAAGAACCAAGATACAAAGAGACAGGGAAACAAAGGTCTTCCCTGGCTACTTCAATGAGGGTGGCAGCCAACTGTGCACAGCCCAGAAGAGCCAATGTCAAAACAAAAGAGCATGGTGGTTAGGACAAAGCAGGAGAAGCAGAACCCCACAGGAGCAAGAAAAGCAAACAGCCCAGGGACCCTCAAATGTTCAAAGAAGACAAGTTAAGGGCAAACCCAAGGCTACACTTGCTCTTCTCCAGTACTCAGCTCTTCCTGTTACCAGGCAGGAGAAGCACTGCACAATGGTTTAGCTAACTAGTTCAATCACAGTGCTCATAACTGTAAGTACAACTGCAGGCCCACAAATGTGGCAAGAGACAGTTGCTCTAAAATTATGGTTCTACATTCTCCTAGCTGGTGAGATGGTTGTCAAGGGGTCTTTGGTGTGCATTTAGTTCACAGGTTACTATTTTTTTAAAAAAAGACAAATTAACTAGAACAATTATAAGTAAAACATTTTTCCTACTGTTTAGTAAATTGTGTTTCATACTCTGAAATGTTTTGCTTTGTTCCTTTAAAATATTTTACCTCTCTTCTCCTTTCCATAAGCATTAGTTCAAGAGGGAGGTGGTTTCTCCATTTCTTCAAAAGTACAACTCTAGACAGGACACTGAGCTGTAAGGCTTACAAGCATCCAATAACAGAGGAAGGCCATCTTCCACATCAGTCTCACTGTTCTGTAGCCCAGTGACAAGCTGCCTAAGGCAGTGAAACTGAGCATCCTGCATCTCTGATCTAATCAAGACCAGCAGAAAAGCCTGGCAGGCTCTGTACCAGTCTGTATTTCTAAAATGCAGGTCAAATTTCAGGTCAGACAAATACTGCAGGTTTGGATTTGTGTGTTTATAACTTCACAAAAACATACTAAGGATATTATTGTTATTAAATTATCAGCCATGTAAAACAGGATCCCAACAGCCTTTACTTTTTGACATCTGAAATCTGCTAGAGTAGAAAGGATTTTTAAAAATCCCTTTCCATTTTAGGTATTTTTTTCTTCTAAAATTCAACCCCAATTTTAAGACAAAAAAGATAAAAAAAACTTGAGGGCTAACTCAGTTATTACTGGAGATGTTTTGAACTGCTTGCAGTCAGCCCTCTGGTGCTCTAAGACTTGGGTTTAGAGCCTAGATCTGCCAAAAAGCTCTATGTCTAGCATTAGGCTTAGTCAAAAAACAATGACCCATCTCACAGTGGCAAAGGACATTAAAAAGGGAAAACCAGCAACAGCACACAGTAATTCCTCTTAGCAGTTTTCTTAAAGAAATAAGAATTCTCAGCTCTAATCCTAAATGACAGGGCTCACTTGCAGGGCAGAAAGACTAAGAGGTCCACCACACATCTGAATCTTTTCTTTCAGGGCTAATACACTAATTAGGCTTGAGATACGTAAGGCAGCTCTTGATTCAACCTTTCTACACTTTGGAGACTCAAAATCATACGCCTGAGCACTTTCTGTACAAAAGTCAAGACAGCAGTGTAGCCCACAAGGGGAGGCCTGACAGTGTTTGAATAATTAGAAGAGCCTCAGAAATCTCTGGAAACAACTTTCCATGTGTATCACCACATGTAGAAGCTCATTCCTGTGGGTATTTATGTTGCCCAGGGAACAACATGACCCATTCATATGTGGTGAGAGGACACAGCTAAGGCAAGCTTTAGAGAAACAAACAGGCTCAGGGAGTATCTCTGATAGCCCAGAATGTCACTTAATACAAAGGAAGTGCTTTTGGTGAAGCAGAAATACAGTCAATGTGACAGGAAATGCTGTCCAGAAAGCAAACTCACGCTGGCTCACATACTGGGTCTGGACTTTTCCTTGATAATGGAAGATCTGCTATGAAGAAGTGTAAAATAATCAAGAGACCTAAACACAGTCATCACTAGATGTACAGGAACCAGCTCTTACACCTCAATTAGTAAACCCAGTAGGAAAGGGCAGTGAAGCAGCCAGGGAAGGAATGTGGGCAGGACAGTAGCTTCTCAAGAGTGAAGTGGATCATATAAGGCTGTAAAGCTCAAAGGAATACAAGTGTATCCTGGAAACTAGGGGGCATAGGGTGGGGGTTAGAGGCAGAATCAGCTGTAGTGCAAGGGGCACAGAAGAAGGAGGGATTTTGTTTTGTGCAGGCTGAATTCTGAAAGCCGCATCTTGCCACCTGGAGGAGAAAGGTTACAGGCATGTTGGTAACCAATCTTATTGTGCAAGAGGGCAAGACTAGAGCCATGAATAAAAATGTCACTGGCATCACTACTGTCTTAAAGTTATGGATCAACAACGGGCAGAAAAAGGCAGCAGGAGACAAGCCTTGGATCAATGGTGGCATCCAGCCACTGGGAGCTCTAAGGGAAGACTGGGAATCAATTTAGGCAGTCCCCCAACCTTATGGAACTTGGCTGCTCCTCCTAACAAGATAAAACTTGCCTCACTTACCCCATGAGTAACAGCAAATCCATACTATGATAATGCCAAGAACATGTCTTAAGACTACAGGGCAAACTGCTACCCAGAAACACATGCTTGGCCACTACCCACTAATTCTTAGGAAGAGGTTCCCAAGATAATTTGCCAATTCTAACATGTTAGGAGTTCTATGAATAATGCATTGTTGATAATAATATTAATACTCAATATTAATACTATTAATACTTAATGATACTATTATTTAATATTAATAATTGATCCTAGGGAAGGAACTGGGATAAGAAGTGCGTAGAAACAGTGTTTAGTAAATTAGTAACATTTTACTAATTGTTAATTGATAATAATCAAAATATTTATCCCTTTAAAATAAGAAAAACTGCTAACTGTTAATTAGAAATAAAAATTTAGTGCAAACATTATCACAAATAACTTCACAGCAGAATGCTATTTGTGGACCAAGAGTTGGCCGGCATCTATGGCAGTGCCTCTGGTCAGTGCTTGCTCTGTAAGGGATACTGATAAATACTTGCTAAATGATGAATAACTCTTAAGATGGGTACTGTGGTCCATACCTGTAAGCCTGGGAGGGTCTGAGTTTGGGGCCATCCTGGGTTATGCAGTGACATCTCTTCTCAAAACACACAAAATAATAGCAACAAAAAAATTTAACTAACCTAATGTATAACTTCATATATAAAATTTCTGTGGAAGTGCATGTTTATTATACTTGTTTCATATAAAGAATGAAGAGATGCAAGTCAGAAAATAGTCCTCTGTTCACCAAGAATGAGAGCTGTTTATTATAAACAGGTTTTTCTCTGAGGGACCTGTTCTCAAGCTATAGAAACAGAAAAGAGGGGACTAGCATCTGATGAGATGGCCACTAGAGTTAAACTTTAAACTGTCGTTTTTATCATTTAGAAGTTAATCTAGGTTAAATGCGTGCATGCGTGCGTGCGTGCATGCGTGTGTGTGCGCAAGAGAGACTATAACTATCAAGTAACAAACACAATACTGAAGCTTAAACAACATTAAATGATCAATCAAATTTTTTGATAATCCACATGGTATTAAGAAAAATACGATGTTGGGTCATAGGAAACCTCTTACTTTACCATAGACAGTGACATCTTAAGTTACCTTTCAGTCTGGGAGTAGTGGCAACACCTTTTCAACTGATTCACAGAGAACATACTTAAAAGTCTATTTCTAATGCAACAAAAAATAATTACCCAATGCAAAATCTGTACTTGAGACTGGCTATGAGATAGAATCAGATTATGTAGGAAAGTCAAACCCATAACAAACAGTGACACTTAAGATTCACAAGGAAGTAGAGTAACTAGTCTAGTAACATTCAGAGGCATGCTTCTAATCACAGCTCACCTCCTGACCCAGGAGGTGCTAGGGAGAACTGACTACTGAGAACACAGGACAGCCATCACCAAAGAAGGAAAGAAAATCAAGACAGAAAAAAAGGTACCAAAGGGAAAGAAACAAGAACATACCAAATCTAGAACAGAGATTGCTGGCATAGCAGTCTGCTGCAGGTAACAGAGAAGGGGGAAAAAAGAAAGATGAAGTGTCAACAAAAAGTTAGGTTTAGAGCTGTATTCCACCACGTGCATCTTTGTTGCTGCCATGCTTCATGTGGTTTTCGACAACCTGATGGAAAACTGTAGAAGCACAGACTAACTTCTAGCATTCAGAAATAGAAAATGTCCACATGGCATTAGTATTTTGTTTTATCATTAAAAGACATATTAAAAGAACAAAAATTTCCTTAGTGTTTATTTGGAGACTAAGATAGTAAGCTAAATATATAATTACTAAAATGAAATTACTTTTGACTAAATTAATATCAAAAAATTTCCAAGCACCATAATTCATACTAAGAGGCTTTAAAATATTCAAAGTAGTAGCAATTTGGTAAAACTATGACAAATCTTCAGTAAATCTTTCATCCTTACAGAAAAGACTGAGATGTTCCAATATCGTGCCTAACTATTCACTCCTGCTGGGGTCTGTTGTCAAAGGAGATAATGCTACTGCCGTATGAGCAGCAGCCATGAATACCAGCTAACCGCTCAGAGTATGAACTGGAGTGCAGGGGAGGGGAAATCTTCCTCTGTGGATCTTGGGGTAAGGGCAATACAAAGCCACAAATCACTATATTACCCTATCCAGTCAGGCCAGAGAGAGTCGTACCAGTGCTGGCCAGTCCAGACAAGCGCTATCCCAGCGAGTCTGAGAACCCTGAGCATGAGCACAGTGGAAAGCACTCCATGCTCTCTTATTGGAGAATCCCGGCCATCGCTTGCTCTTTCAGATAAAATAGTTGAAGTGGCACATACAGTTATTTTTAAGGACGTTTAATAAGGATACTAGAAAAATACTAGTAAGATGATGTAATTGTTAAAAATTTACATTCTGGTCTCATTTAAGAAAGCCAGTACCTACAATGGATTTAAAGTGAATCAGAGCACTGTGTATGCTGAGGCATGTCTATTTGAAGAAGTCTACGTGCAACAGTCTTCAGGAAAAACTCACTGCAAAGGGACTAACCATACTACTGGACTGTTACAGTATCAACAAATGTTAAATTTCATTATGCCCTTGAAGCAAGATGTTTGACTTAGCAGCTACTGTTTTAACAACCCCTTTCATGTACAGCATAAAAAAATTAAATTAAATTAAATTAAATTAAGAAAAAAAAGAAATCAGAAAAAAAATTATATTGATAAAAAGGACCACTAGAACTCACTAAGGTGACAGACCACAGCACTCTCAGCAAGTTAATATCAAGTGCTTAGGTTAGTAACACTCAATCCTCTGAAGAGCCATGCCTGATAAGTAGCAAGAATCCAGTTTTGGTATTGTAAGAACTTATTTGATTTAGGCTAATTTAAATTTTTATTTGAAACAAAGATAAAAATTATTTTCATGAGATTAAATTCTATCAAAATGTTTTAAAATCTTTATGTTACAACTACTATTATTAACTTAATAAATATTTGAAGTACAAGTCCTACTTCCAGTAATGAGCCTGCACTTTGAAGTCCTCTGCTCACCATGAGTGTCAGGACCAGAAGCTTTCTGTGGGATGTCCTTGGGGAGTTAGCCAAGCTCAGGGTTTGCACACAACTCTTACTACTGTGCTCACAGCAGAGTCAAGTGACCACTTTACATAGCCCACCAAATCTCAGGGATTTACCATCTGGCCCGGGGCCCTGATCACCACTGTGAGTAGTCATTACTAAGTACTTGTTTTCCTAACTTAATTGTAGCTAACATAACTATATGGCTGCTAATTAAAACAATGAAGCCCTAAGGGCCTGGCTCATCCCTGCAAGGTGTCAGCCAAGAGTGAGCAGGAGAAACCAGGGGCCTCTTAACAATTCCTTGTGATTGTGAAAATAGCTGTCTGCACAGAAACACCCAGAAGATAGCATAGGGAACACAGATACGCACAACCGAGGCCTTTCCCCTTTACCCTGGCTCTCCGCTCGGCCTCCAAGCGCTGCATGATCAGCATGGTGTCCACGTCATCATCTTCCTCTTCATCATCATCTTCATCCTTTTGCTTGGACTCCTGTAGTCTCTTCTGGAACTGCCACTCCAGCATAAGCTTTCGCAGGCGGTCACTCTCCTCTGCAGTACGGTCCACCTTGTTTTGCAGCTCATGGATCTCCTTGCTTAGCATGTCCACAATGTGCATTTGCTGTTGCTTCTCCAGCTTCTCCCTGGCATCTCGTTTCCAGGGGTCTGGAGATAGACTATCACCCGAGGACAGCTCCTCTTTACTGATGGTTATGTACTGCAGATCCCTGCGCTCAATCGTGCGGGGCTGCTGCTGGGGCTGCAGCTCCCGAATAACTGTTTCTTGGGGCCTCTGCAGGGTGGAAGGCTTTTCTGGCTTGGCCTGTGTGGCCAGAGGAGAGAAAGAAGCAGGGTTCAGGGACTGAGTACGCATCTGCCCTAACTTCCGTTCCTGCTCCCTGCGCTTCCTCTCTCGTTCCTCCTCCAGGCGGGCCTTCTCTTTCTCATACCACCTCTGATGCTCCTCTCTCTTTTTCCGTTCTGCGGCAGCCACCTGAGCAGACTGGGGTCCCACCTGGTTGGCAGGAGGAGGTGGGAGAGGCAACTCCATTGGAATACCGTCAAAATCACTGGTGTAGTTGACAGGTGGTGGAGGAGGTGGTGGAGGGAGATCTGTTCGAATGGGCTGAGAAACAGCTATAGGGGTGGGCAGCACCGCTGCTGGGGTTTTCCAACGGCCAGGACCACTCTTGGTCAGAGTGGAAGCAGGGGTAACTGACTTGGAGGAATGGTTCAGGTGCTCCTGGCTAGATGTGCTGGATTCCACTGAGGAGCTCTGATTGATCCACATATCGCTGTCACACTTGCGATCCATGCCGGCCTCTACTCGATGCCGCTCAAGTTGGTAAACCTTCTCCTCCCGAAGCTCCTCCTGGGAACGGGTAACACGCTGAGAAAAGAGGAAGCTATCATACTTTAGAGACTCACCAGAGATAGTACCAAAATTTCATACATGATTCATCCTCTCTCAGAGACAAGAAAAACTATGGAATGGGTGTATAACCAGAAGCTGACACTGCTTTATGGCTCACTAGCCAAGTAGCCAGCTGTACACTGTCTACAAAAGAATAGAAAGATTTTTCTATATACCGATGCATGCTATTTCTGGCATTGACACACCTACATGGCAGGTGAGGGTACCTGCTCAGGTTCCAGGGGATGAGGCACACCTGACTTTCATAGATGAGTGAGCACAGTGTAATCCAAGAAGAGCAACAAAAGCTTATGTGCATCTAGCTATTACAAGTGTTCATTGCATGCATCCACTGGCTTGATTCTGAATGAATTATAAAGCTCAGGACAGGACTAGCTTTGTTTTCTCTGATTATGCCAAGCATATAAGGGCAAGTTCCATTCATCAAAGATGTTTTAGCTCCACTGTTAACAATGAAAAAAGCCAACAGCATACTTTAATGAGCATAAAACCTTTTGAGTTTATGAGGAAAGAGATTCAAACAGGTATTCTTTTTCCCTAGAAGGCTACAATGAAGCCTGAAAAGTGGCATTTATAGAAGCAGTGTATCCTGATAAAGATGATCACTGTGTTATCACTATGTTATGAATCAATCATCTTATCTCACCATGATAGTGAACATCAGTTGAAGATGAAAACCTGAAAAACTATTTCTTTTTCCTTTAAACAAACAAACAAACAAACAAAAACAAAACAACATGAATTACCACTTTAAAAACATAGCATACAATAGCATACCAGGAAGTTTAACGTTAACTCCCAATATTTCGGTACAGCTTAACTATGAGCAGGTTCCTCACCACGGTGCCTGCCACACAATCTACAAACCACACAAGAGCATCATGAAGTCGTGTGGAATAGAGACCTGGCCCGGCTATAAACCCAACTCTGTACCTTCTGCCTAGTGTGTTACTGGTTATTACTAGAAAAGCCATGGTATGGGCAGAGGAGGAAATCATCTAAGACTTAGAAAACCCAGCGGCTAAAGGTCATGAGGTCCACTCAGGAGAAGATTAGATGAGGCAGGGAACACACCAGAGGATCATTTTTTGCCTAAACAAAGTTTCCTCTTATCTTGGTGCACAGTCTCCTGTAAGTACAGCCCTTTCTGCTGTCTGCCTGTCTTTTTTCTCATTCTGTAAGGGTCAACTCAATTCCCATGTCTGTCTTCTGTGACCGCCCTATGGAGGAATGACTACTTTGGGATCCTACATCATTTACTTTCCAGGACACATATCTGTTTTATGTGTCCTAGACCGGTTTTCTCTTAAACAGAATACTGCTGGTTTCTTCTCCCAGTCACATCTGATAATGCTTCCCAGTTTAAAGCCCTAGACTGACACCTCTATCTTCATAGTGATTTGGACAGAAGTCCAAACTCCTTAGTTAGCACCCACAACCCTTCTAATGACCCTCTTGCCTTCAGGCTCCAGCCTTATCTTCTGATGTCCAAACCTTGTCCTTCAGCCAGAAAGCCAGAGCCAGAGGAAAACTCCACAGAAGTGGCAGGGGTGGACTCCAGAGAGGCCAGCTTCGTTCTCAGCCGACACCCTTGGTGTACTGACCTTTTCATAGCTCTGAGTACACGGTATGCTTTCCGTAGGTCTCACTTCTCAGCCCTACGTCAAGATCCACTGGCAGAGACAGAACCAAGTGCAAGCTATGCCAGTCACTAGATTTCATCTTTCACTCCTAGAACCAGTAAGTCTTGCCTTCAATGCTGGAACTCTGCCTTACATTGCCAATGTTTCATTAACCGTTCACTGCACAGAACCTGTTTAAGGTGTTCTGTATTTGAGCCTCTTTCTTTTTGCCTCAGACTTGAGAACACCCATGCAAAAATAAGAGGACAACCTAGCAATCTGAAGTTAACATTTGTGTCTCAAAGCTCACACATTCTTGGGCTGGTGACGCTGTCAAAGCCTGATGATCTAGTCTGATCCCAGGAACCCATATCGTTGAAGGTGACAACTGATTCTTGAAAACTGTCCTCTATCCATGTGCCCCATATACTCACACACAAAATAAATACAAAGAAATATTTTTAAAGAGAAAGAGAGCTGGGCAGTGGTGGCACACGTCTTTAATCCCAGCACTTGGGAGGCAGAGGCAGGTGGATTTCTGAGTTCGAGGCCAGCCTGGTCTACAGAGTGAGTTCCAGGACAGCCAGGGCTACACAGAGAAACCCTGTCTCAAAAAACCGAGAGAGAGAGAGAGAGAGAGAGAGAGAGAGAGAGCGAGAGAGAGCGCGCGCACGAGAACGCCACCAGTCTTTATCCTGCCAAACCAGTCCACCATACTCCTCTGATAGCTGAGACCTTTGAGAGCCCCTTATTCCTAACCTGTACTGCAATACTGGAATGGTTCCTTTCTGTGTGCACATGCGGCTTTTCCTCATAATTTGGCCACTGGTTCTGAGAAGGAGCCACCCGGTCCTGTGACTTGGAAGCTGGAAAGGTAAAATACTCTCTGGTGTATGTCTGAGTAGGGATAGGATAGGCTTCAGGTCTAGGTGGAGGTGTCTGCTCCTGTAAAATGGAAAGAAACAGAAACAGTGATGTTTAAAATTGCATAAAAGGTTAACATTTTACTCAGGGATCTGTTTTACAATCTTTTAAAAACGCATATATGGGGGGTGTGAGGGAAGTTTGATACCCCAAGGGGAGTTTCCCTGTCTCAAGAAGGGGGTAAGGGAGGAAGGACTTGCATCAGGGGGTACTGGGAGGAGAGGAAGGGCTAGTATTGGATTAAAAAGGAAATAAATAAATAAGTGTTCTTTTAAAAAAACCATATGCATTAAATGCTATGCTAAAAATTGAAAATTTGACCCTATGCCTAGAATAATGAATAACACTTTAGTTTTTCCAGATTTACTCATTTAAACTAATTCTCATTTTCCATAGATTTATTAATTTAATATTAATTTATTTGACTAGTATAATAAAAATTTAAAAATTAAATGAACAAATTTCAGGAATGATAGTTAATGTACTTTGTTGAGAACTGAGACAACTCAGATATTTAACAAGTGAGAAAGTGTTCAGCTTATCTCAGACCTCAGTGCAGAGGTTTCCAGTGGAGACAGATGTTATCTTAGCTGCTGTTCCAGATGTATATGGACTCTTCCCTCCAGGGCTAGGAGGCTGATCTGTTGGAAACAGTTAAAAAAATAAAAATAAAAGCCCAAATTTCACATTAAATAACAAGTAGAATACACATGACAACATCCCTTTAAAGGCAGGGGCTGCATCGTACGCATTATTACACTCTCGGTGAGACGTGTAGCACAGAACCAGAGACAAGGATGCACCAGAAGCCGGCTCCCCTCACCCCTACAAGTCTCCTGCCACTGCAGCCCAGGAAAAGGACTTTCTCCAGGGCAGGAGCTAGCTGACATCTGTGGTAGAGACATGCGAGTAAGTGCTTGAAGCCTTTGGAGGTTGGGGTCTCTATTCAATACCCTCCATCCTGACTTCTTTGTCAGCATTTTTTAAAAGTGTAAAAATGACCTCTGCTAAGTTGGCAACCAGCACCCTTTTGCAGAGCCATTAACTATACATTTTGATCTATAATGTCCACTGAATCATAGGTTTCTGGAGTATTATGATACCTCTATGAGAACTCTAGCTAGCCAAGAGACACAAACAGTAATGATCAAAGTACAACATGCCCCACTGGCTTCTGGCAGTGACAAGGTAACTTAGAGAATGACTCCTCTTACTTGCCACATTGGGGCTGGAACGGTGGTCCGCTCTGTTTTTCATCAGCCTGTCATCACCAGGCAGCTTCTTTGGCTCACTGTACTCTGTCCAAGGCATCTGAGGACTCTCTGGGGAGCCATTTTGAGCAGAATTATTATAAAGCTCAAAACCTTCACTCTTTGGTCTGGGTTTACCTGAGCCCCGACGATCTGAAACTGAAACCAAAGCAGATTCATTCATTCTCTCCCCTCACTGGTTCTAAGAGCTGAAGAGCTTCAACGGATACATCTAAAATTCTTACATTTCATAACTGTTCTTCCTATAATTGGGTGATGTTCATATGCATTCTTTGACTAGCTTAAAAAACAAAAACAAGCAAGCAAGCAGAACAGAACAAAACAAAACCTAGGGTCTAACTAGATAAAACAAGCAAGCAAGCAGAAAAAAACAAAACCCTGGGTCTCACTACATACCCTGGCTGGTCTGGAATTTACTACATAGGCCAGGCTACCCCAAACTCACAGAAATCTGCATCCTTCGTTCTGACACAAAAGGTACATGCCACCACAAATAGCTTTATATGAACACTTTCAAAAGCTTTTAATATACACAATATATATATTTAAATATATTGTGTCTACAAAAATTTTCATTCATTTGGTATGTATCTTATGGGGGAAATTGACATTATTTTCTCAACAACTGAACTGTAATTTGTAAATAACAAAGTAACTACTTTTAGAGTAATTTTTAAAAAGCCCTCAAAGGTAACTACACTTCTCTCACTTGATAACACACATATTAATATCCATCAGAGTGACGGCATCACAGGCTGCTGTCACCTGGTGTGACTACCCACACCTGTCCACAGTTTAGTCTTCTTGTCTGTGGTGTTCTGCTTTGACATGCCAACACATGGCCTTGCCGCCGTGCTGTGGTGTTTCCATGCTTTATTAAGTGGGCTTCTAGGCTGTCAGACACTGTGACTGTTGTTGATACTGCAGCTACAAAGGCCAGGTGCTCCGGTGTGCAGCATCCAAAGCTGATTCGGGGGAGGAGAGGGCTCACCAGACACTTAACAGAGTGTGAATCTATCCAGCCAGCCGTATCATTAAGGCTGATTTGAATCATGACCCTGTAGTATTTCTCTGCACTCATTCTCAACTCATTTCTTACTTGAAGGGCTGGGCAACAGCTGTAGTAGCAGCTACTACATGGGATTTTTGATGACTCTCTTTTTAAAAATAATTTATTTTATATGTATGAGTGTTTTGCCTGCAAGTGTACACATGCATGCTTGCCTGGTATCCAAAGAAGCTAGAAGAGGGCATCGAATCCCCTGAGACTGGAACTGCAGACACTTGTGAGCTAACATGGGTGCTATGTACTACTGAAACATCTTTCCAGCCCCAGCTTTTGATAACTTTTAAGAGGAGTCACATCCCACTATGAGTATACAATGGCTACCCTGGCTTGAATCACTAGTTCTTACTTCTCTGCATCATGGGGGACGGCTGGTTAAGGAGGGTGGCCAGGCCGTGATAGATGGCGCCTTGCTTTGCAACTTCCAGTGTAACCACGGAACTGGTTCTTGTCATGAGTTCTGCTGCCCTAGGAAGAAAATACAGAGTATAAAGAAACTGAGCACTCATTTAAATACGGCAGCTTATGTTCAGTACGCTTGTGTTTAGATTCCTCAGCCTGACTGTTGTTTGGGAAAATAAGCCTGGCCTTCAGAGTGATTATCTCCTGTCTACATCACTTTTGAAAGTTAACTATAAAAACATGCATATATTATATGCCAAAACATTAAGATATATCTAAAGGTTTTACAAGTTCTAAGTATATGTGCATATATTTATATAATTACTTAAAGAAATACTCTCTCTGTTTCAAAAAAAGAAAAGAAAAAGCAATACTCTATACTAAAATACATACTTAGGAGTGAACAGAAAATGAGATTCATGTGCTCTAAGAACTAGGATCATAGGTGAAGGTGAGCAAGCACAAAGAGCTTTTACAGCACTACTTTTTGAATCCAAATTTTAAATGCAGAATATCACTTCAACACATTAAGACTAACCAATTAGTTTAAGATTTAAACAAACCAATTAGTCATACCTTTCCTGAGAAAGTCCAACCAGACTTCGTCCATCCACACTGAGGAGTTGGTCACCAGCAGCTAGACGTCCATCCTGAACCCACCAGAGGAATGCAAGTGTAGGGGAAAAAGAAAAAGGGCAGTATCAGTGCACAGCAGCATTCCTCACAGCACACAGTCAGTGCACAGCAG
>JADRCH010000729.1:195518-248393 GCA_019843965.1 Rhynchomys soricoides | reverse complement strand
GCAGCGTTCCTCACAGCACACAGCATCCACAGCTACAAGCACTGCACAGTATTTCACAAAGCTGGAGGGCATAATGCCCCTCACTGTTTCCTTTAAAACAAATACTGACCACATCTGCAGCACCTCCTTTGACAACTGACTTAACGTAGATTCCCAGTTTATCCTGGCCAGCACCCTATGCAAAAACAAGGCCAGAACAACACAATGAAAGCACACATCAGGAAATGAACAAAAGCCTGCCCACATACACACTGGTAACTTGACTAGTTAGGAATGTTTCTATTTTATGGTTCCAAACTTATAAGAAAAATACTCCTGTAAAACTGGACAATTTGGTAAGAATATGCTCATAGACTTGGAATACTCAAAATGATTATTTATAAAGTCTAAAACAGCTACAAATCCAAATGAATGAGAAACTCTTCAAGTGACTGCCCCTTAACCAGATCAGGCCAGAAAATCAGCTGTGGTACTGTATAATCCAGCATCTGCCTTCTCTGTCCTCTCTTTAAACATATGGTTTAAATTTCAAAACAAGAAAATAACTTCTTGTAGCAAGCAGTTAAGAGGCTTTGTAAAAAAATATTATCTAGAAAATACTATACTGTCATTCATACTCTGTAACTAAAGATTGAAACACAATTACATTAGCTTTCTATGGAAAACAAATTAAATCTTTGAGAAAAACCTAGGTATCATATATAATGTCGGGATCATCAATATTGTGCTTAGAGAGCATAATATAACAACAAAATAGCTTTGGATCACATACTGAGAGTGTTAAACAATGCAGTCATTACTTGGACATTACTGGAAGTAGCATAAGTGAGTATATTTATTTTTATACCAACAATAAAAATAAGTTACCTTAATAATTAGGAGACAGCATATAATAATGTATCATAAAAAGTGATTTCAATACATTCTAGAAGATGTAATTTTATGTACAAACTACCCATACCTCCTCCTTTAGTTAACATTTTAGTCTCACTGGTGAGACTGCCTCTTTTCTCCCCTGCAGTAGGGAGTAGGGATAGAGAGGCAGTCATTAGGTATGCAGTATGTTACTGTTTCACAGGCATACACCTATGTTTTATATATATATAAATTTAGGTATATATATGTAGATAAAATAAAATTATGTATGTTATAAATTACATTATATAAATATATATTTACAAAAAAGAAATTATATATTATAAAATATATTATAAAACATAGTACATATTATACACCATTAGACATATATAATATATATAAAATCTGAAAACAGCATAATATTTTACTAGTATATGTTAACTGAGTAAAGTGACAGATGTGGTTGTGGCATCTGTCTGCACACTCTGAGAAGCTGAGAACTAAGTACAAAGAAAGACCACCAAGCGCTTCTCCATCCATCCGAAGCTACCTGACTCTAAGATTTTCTAGGATATTACCACACTCCTCCTGTGTCTGTCTATACTCCCTTCTGTGTATCATACTGGAAGTCTCTTACCACTTCTGAGCTTTCAACTGTGAGACTACTTCATACTGTCAACAGTTAACAGCAGCCACAACACCACAATTTGGATAGCTGACAGTGCCAAAGGAAATCACAGGTAAATAAAGGATAGAACTGGAAGACTGAAGGCAATCGGGAGATGGGGGATCAACCTACAGAAGATGGTCTGAAAAGCCAGATGGATACTTACTAAATTACAACCCAATTTAAAAATGTAACTCAATGGGATAGTAGAACAACGTATCTGTTATGAAATGTGTTAAAGGGTTAAGCAGAGGCAGGTCAGAAAGCTAACTTCTACATGTAAAAGTGATGATGATGGCAAAGAAGTATGAAAGGAGGTTCTCTGCATGGTGCATGATGCCATCCCTAGACAACATGGGTAAATAAAAGTGCAGGACAGGCATGGGAGACCTCCCACAAGCAGTTGGTCAAGGAGAGTCCAGAACTCTCCAGAACAACATAGACTATTGGCATTGCTCTTAGTCATCACCATAACAACATAGTCAGATCCAACTACCTCAACTACCATACTTTGCTTGCAGGATAAAAACCAATTTCAAACCAAATGAAGAAATTCCTTCCCTGTTCATAGAGTCAGAGGGCACAAATACAGGCTGCTGGGGGAGGAACCACACTTACGGTCTTATTTAGTGTTAGACTCTGGCTTGCTAGATTACAGACCTACCAAGAAAGATGTGCCAAATGCAGCAACAGTGCCATGCCTGTGGCTGAGGTAACTAAGTACTTTCTGACTATATCTGCAATCTGCTCCACAGGAGGAAATTTAGTGACTCATCAAAAGCCTACTGCTGAGAGTAGTTCATAGAGATCCTACTTGGGAACCTACTGTTGTTACTTTACTAAATGGCTATGGTCTCAATTTCCCTTCTAAGCACTTGTTTATACCCAGAGAGTTATTACTCTCAATCTTGGTCCAAGAAGCTTCTTTATGCAGTGGGCAGGAGTCGATGAAAACACTCACGATTGGTCAAGTGCTAAGGGTAAGTGACAGAGGAGTGCTCAGTCCCAAATGGAACATCTTTCTCAAACCCTGTAGAAAGAGCTGGAGGATGGGGAGAAGTGCTGTGAAATGCTGCTCCAGATGTGACATGGCCATCCCATCAGTGACACCTGGATGGACATGGCCCTCACATTCCTGATGTCCGGATGTGACATCGCCGTTGCATCTATGTCATCTGGATGTGACAGGGCCATCACTACTATGACACCTGGATGTGACAAGGCCATCACACCTACACACTCACAGGAGCTACAGTCACCTGAATAAGATGAAGCCAGACACAATTTCAACATGGGTGGGAGAAAAGCTTATAAGCCCTTGCCCCAAATGAGGAGCTGCAGTTAACAACAGCTGATAGAACTTAATTCTTCTTTGGGGCTACGGCCACTGGTAGGTTTTCCAGTCTTCAGTGAATGGGTGCACACACTGTATGTACATATGAGTAGCACTAATGGATTAATGGGATACAAAGATGTGTGTGTGTGTGTGTGTGTGTGTGTACACATATATATACATACACACTGGGGTTAGTATGGTGGTGCAGGCTTTTAATCCTAGCACCTAAGAAAGCAGATGCAGGTGGCCCTCTCTGAGTTCTAGGCTAATCTGATTTACATGGTAAGTCCCAGACTAACCAGGGCAATAGAGTCTAGATGGGGCATTCTGACAGGAATCTATTAGAAGTTGGAGGAGAGAAGTAAGGGTGGATGTGATCATATTTTACTGTATACATGTATGAAATTTTTAAATAAATAAAACAGTATATAAAATAAATGAGTGGAACAAAAAGAAGTACACTCAATAATGGCAACTTTTTGAACTTTGTCAAGTAACTCGGCAAAAGAGAAATAAATATGCCTTTACCTGATTTCATCTATGGCAATACCAGTTTCCTTGAGTCAAAACACTTAATATAGATGATTGGAAATGACCTTGAGATCACAGTTCCCCTCAGCAACTATGTGCTAGACTGGAAATTTATAGTTCTGATTGATCAAGCTGGAACCTATTTCATAACTTTATATTATCCACTGCATAAATTTATTTTTTTATAGATCTACTTAATTCCACAACTCAGCTTTTAAATCATTCAATTCCCCCAGTGAACATCCATGATGCACCCATGATGCCCTAATTTCTTAGGACAGGTGTTCTGGTGCAAAATTTGCCTGAGATAGTTCAACAGCTGCATCCTCTTTTGTCTCCTAGAGAGCTGCATGACTGATTCCCTTCTGACTGGGATACTAGGCTGCACTAACATTCATTCCCACCCCCATTCCTCCTAAGTTCAATTCCATCTGCTTCCTACCGACTGACAGAAAAGCAATAGTTCCTGAATGCCAGAGCAGCACTGCTTGTAGTATGAACGAGAGTTACATTTCCACATGGCAGTTTTTGGTAAAGCAACACAGACCTTATAATTTATTTAAGTTTTATGTTTAATTACAAGCATGTGTACACCCACAGAGTCCCCGAGACCCCTGGAGCTAGAGTTACTGGTGGTTTTGAGCTACCCTCACAACTTGGGCGCTGGCAACTGAACTCAGGGCCTCTGAAGGAGCAGGACATGCTTCTTAACTGTTGAGTCTCTATTCCAGCCCCTGACCTTACATTTTAATTGTAAAAAATTTATCCTTTTAATAAGAACCAACAACTGTCATCTCTAGCAAGAAAAACATTTAACAATAATAACTAATATATTTTAGGAGCACTGCTATGGTCAACACCAATTATAAATTTTAGAATGATAAATCAATCCTGTGCCATTTCTGGTATGTTTCAGAATATTATTAATAAACCCCCAAATAATCTATCTCTCACTTGACAATCTACAGTGAGAACACTTTCTAAAATCATGAAGTAGACTGACATGAAATAGAAGCAGCCAACAGGACTTTCCTGAACACACTGCTGCTGCCTTTAGGAGACTAGCAGCATACAGCCTGCCACCCGGAGCTCAGTGCCACTGTGGCTGCTTCCTGTAGTACACAGCCTGCCACCCGGAGTTCAGTGCCACTGTGGCTGCTTCTTGCAGCACACAGCCTACCACTTGGAGCCAGTGCCACTGCAACTGCTTCCTGCAGAACACAGCCTGCCACCCGGAGCTCAGTGCCACTGCGGCTGCTTCCTGCAGAATTGTCCGAACCACTTAACTGTCTTCAGTGCTCACTTTCCTGAAACAACTGTTAGGCTCCTTCACTCACAGCTACTCGACATTTGAGACACCTACTACATAAGCTCACGCTGAAGATGTAATATGAACTGCAAGCAGTTATTTAAATAATTTCAAATCCTAGGCATTTCAAAGTTAGGTTATTTACCACACATGTGCATATACAATGTGAAATTTTAATAAACATAAATGTAAATACTCAAGCAAAACTGACCATGTGTTAAGTATTTAATGGTACTGTTATGAATCTTAAAGTAGCCATGAATACAACTTCAGTGTCAGAAACATTCTGGCAAAAAAGAGGCAGTGATGGCTGTCTCATCTGCTCATGTCTCTACATTGTTCCTAACTAGAGAAATTACCTCTCGTAAAGCACATGTGAACAGCACACCAGATATCACTATCTGCCTGCACAACACACACTTTCTCCTTCCTGATATTCAGGTATAACTTCCCAGCACACCATTCTCGACTGGACTCTGGGCTCTGCCACAGGCCTCCACCAGTCAGTCTCCAGACTGACACATTCTGTCCTGTTCTCCCAGAAGAGGTGCTATCATTTTCTATGTTCATGTAGGTTTTTCTTTGTTTCCCCCAAGGAAAGTAGGAATAAGATCCTGCTTACAGCTTTTGTGTGAGACCGCCCTTCTTTTCAATTACAGTACATGAGGAGCCCCCCACATTTTCCTAGAAAAACTGTCATAATGTTGCAGTACAAAAATTCCTTATGATTTTGGGAACTCTCTCTCCTTTATCATAGCAACACGTTAATTAGTAGATTTAAAGAAGAACTACATACAATCAAATTCTAGGGACTAGAAAGATAGTCCAGCAGTTAATACTGATTAAACTAGAATATTGATTGCTCTTGCAGAGAAGCTTGGCTTGGTTCCCAGCATCTACTTGGTGGCTCATAGTAGGTCTGTAACTCAAGTCCCAGGGGTGTGATGCCCTCTTCTGACCTCCTTGGACACCAGGCACTCTGACCTCCTTGGATACCAGGCATTCATGTGGTACACACATACACACACACATACACAGCACTCACACACATACAACAACTAAAATATATTTTATGATAGTTCTACTCATTTCCTAATTCAAGAAAAACAGAGCCTAGAAGGTATCTCCTAATTGCTTCTGCATGTCAGCGTACAGTATATCAGCCACTGAGGGTTGCACACATGGTCATTTTAAGCACTCACTAGAAGCTAACAGTAGAAAATTGAACAACAGTTTAAGGGCATTGGCCAAATGGTACTGGACCACTTACAACCAACCCTGCTGACCAATACACCGTCACTAGGCCACATGTGACTACACAGTACTCAAAATGTGGCTCACTCACAATGTAGTACGTTGACTTCAAAGGCAGAGTATGATAAAAAGAACAGAAAACGCCTCGTAAGCCTTTCAGGCTAATTATATATTAAGGCACCATTTTGAAAACATTAAATTTAAGTTACCCATGTGACACACAGTGGTTTTGGTGAATAGTGCCTCTTTAAGAAAGAAGAATTTTTGTGGCATGTATTGTAGTTTATCAGTCATCACCATTACTAACAATATATTCATAATTATGTACAAAACTATCAAAATATCATCTTTCTATAACATATATATTAGTGTTATATACCCTGATTTCCAACAATGAGAATAATATTAAGATAAATATTTATGGTTAAATAATTTTTAAAAATTATCTAAAGGAACCTAGAATGTTGTTTGTTCTACTTAGTGGTGAAACTAAAAGATTAAACATAACTACTGAGAATGTCTCATTTCCCATTTCGTAAGTCAACCCCTTGAATTAAAGGAGAAGGTCTTTCAGAAGACAATCACTCACTTGCAAACACACCACACAGCATCAGTTCTGAAATTTCTTTGAGCAAACTTAAAGAAAAGCCATAGAATCCATTTTCTCGTCCTGGAAGCACCTGAGACCCATATCCAAAGCACAATGCTCACACCAGGTTGGCTCTACTCAGCCTCTGCTTAGCCTTTCTTAGAGCGCGCCTAGGAAGCAAGTGAGCAGCTGATGCCCAGAGAAGGCAGAGATCTGGATACCTCCTTACACTCCCACCACTCAACAGCCTACCCTTCAAACCGCACCCTACAGGTGGGTACTTCTTTTCTCTTTAAAAGGAAAAGTGGGGTGAGGGGAGCTGGGACTAATAAGGGAGGAAGGAAGATACCTATCTGAACGTTACCTATGCAAGTTAGGAAAGAAAACCAAAATGAACAAAATGAGAAAACAGAAGGCTAGTGTCTCCTAGACTAGAGAGAGCGACACTCATACAAACCTCTTAGCTGCCTCAGCCTCTGAAGAAGTGACAGCCAGAGAGAAGGCTGCCTCTGTTCTTTTCTCAGAAGCTGACTTCAGTAGGGAGTCACTACCACACGGAGCCTGTGCTCCAGACAGCTTGGCTGCAAACAGTGTGTGTGGGAGTATGCCTCAGTAACAGCATAAAAACATCATTAAACACAATCCAAAGGGGGGTGGAGGGGAGGCAGAGGAAGAGGTGTCTGCCAAGCATCACAGAGCTTAGGCCATTGTTCTAGGGTGGAGGCCCAGCCTGGACTCCTCAGCTGCAGCCCCAAACAATTGTGGGCTGGATGACCTAAGAGCATGAGCAGCCCAGACAAAACTCTCATGCCTTTTCTGTTTGCCACTGGCATTCTCCTCAGCCTTTCAGTTCATTGTTCTTTCAGTGCAACAAACTAGCAATGCTCAGAGGGTTTTTAAAACCCTCTCAACAGCTTTTTACCTTAATTTTTAAATTGGTTCTAAAATGGTTTCTTCACCTGCAGCAATTCTCTAAATAAACGTTATTCCAACAGACAGCGTGGTAGAGTAGCTGAACTGTAACCTCTGCTGCCTTTAACCTTTTACACCAACACGACCAGCATTTACCACACCATCTTTTCTGTCTCTCTGAAATAATGGAGATGACCCAGCCAGGAGATTCTGAACTGAGACTCACAGAAAGGAAATAGTTGGCCCACCAACCTCTCAAGTCAGTATCCAATGTGGGAGGAGATATTTTAACACAAGAAATTATGCAGAGCATCCATAAGTCTCAGCCATGAGAGCGCCCAGAAGCCGTCTAAGGTGTGATTACAGAATACGCACACACCCGGATCCCTACGCCTTAAATGAGGGTGGGGCATGAGGTAGGCCTTGTTCTGTTTCTATGTCAACACACAGTTAAAAAAAAAAAAAAAAAAAAAAAGGTTCTTTAGAGGACCAACAATTTGTGTAATTAATTAATACTCCAATGGAATTCAATATTTCAATCAATTCCAGAAATAAGTACTAAGGTAATAATAATCCTGAAAATTACCCTTTCATGTAATTCCCTATTTTCCTTTTAGCAAAAACATATACAATAGTGTTACAAACTCAAACTCCAGCCACAAAGGACACTGCTATTTCACAAAACAAGAGAAAGATTCTTTTGACACCTCTGTGGAAGACACTTTCTAGCCACACAAGGTACTTTGAAAAAAAAAAAAAAGATTTTTTTAAACATTATTTTATTTGTATTCGTGTGTGTGTGTGTGTGTGTGTGTGTGTGAGAGAGAGAGAGAGAGAGAGAGAGATGCTATGTGTGTGCATGCCCCGGGAGCTCTGAAGATGGCAGTGGGTCTCCTGGACACAGTTAGAAGCAGCTGTGAGCTGTCTGACCTGGGTACTGGGGCGCAACTTGGGTCCTTTAGAAAAGCCTCTGTGCTCTCAGTCTTGAGCCAGCTCGCTCTCCAGCTAGGCTTTAATGGGAACAGAATCCTGAGTTCAGATCTTTAACCAGGTCCTTAAAGAACCATTAAAGAACACAATAGGAAGGTCTCAAATGCATCAAAGACATAAATTATAATCTTTTCAAGAGAAAAGGCAGCCTATTAATACTTTATTGTTTCTTTTTTTAAGTATAGGAACCTTATATTTAAGCTAAGATTTAAAAACTTTAAACTCAGTTATTTAGTTTAAAACAACAAACTGTAACACCTTTAAGGTAGTAATTAACCATGTGTTTCTACATAAAATATTGCAATACATAGTATAAATATATTGTAATATGTAGCAATAAAAATAAACACAATAGTAAATATTGCAATATTTTTAAACTATAAATTGATATTTTTATGTTATTAAAAAGAAAAGCACATCAAAAAGCTGTGGAGAAAGCTTACTCTGGAACTATCAAGTGTAGCCGAAAGTAAGTTTTTATGAGCACCTGACTATGTCTGCTTTTGCAAATTATACAGCAGCCATTACCATTTAAAGCCATTTCCATCATATTATAACTAGTAGGGCTAAATCTTATGGTTTTTTTCTGAATACCTCACATTTTTATGAACCCTAAGTATCTGCAACATAAACAGAGAACAACAACTATCTGGGTGTGTGATTACAAGCTACGTCACAAGCTTCACGCTCCATGAGCGAGTTAATTATTAACAGGTTCGAACAAGCCATAGTGGAGGAGGAAGCATTCTTTAAGGATCAGTTTGTACAAGAACATTCAGGACAACACCCTGAAGAAACTCACCGCTGATTCTGTCCTTCCAACAACAGAGAACCACATGTTATCTCTAGGACAACAGCCTTGAGCTGGAGACTAGTTGTCTCCTCTCAGTTCCCACAGCAAGCAGCACATCTGGCTTTTCGGGAATGGCTGGCCACAACACTGGCTGTGCTGTGCCACTGTATGGCATTTATCAACAGGAACTGGAAGCAACGCAACACCCAAGTTCTTATGCAACCCAGTCACTCTGATTTTCATTCCCTTCGTCCTTTATTTAAACTTTAAAGGGTTACAAAAATGAACGGGAATTGTTTGTGTTTTGAAAATCCAAATTAAACAGGAAGCATCAGCATAGTGCTGTCCCACAGACGGGTAAGAAGAAGCACGCTGAACTCTCCAAAAGCAATGTCTCAAAAAGTAAACTGCAAGCCCACATTGCTTCCAAATCATCTGGATTTCATAATGTTTAACCACCATGTGGCGAGCAAGGAAAAGAACTTAACAGCAAAACATGGTTCTGGGTTACAGCAACGGAGCCATGCAGCAATAAAAAAAGGGAAGAGGCCTGAGTTAAACACTCAGACTTGCAGCAAACAACAGAAAGAAGGTGTTTGGGTGACAGGAAAACACAGTGGGGTGGGTGGAAGTAAGAGCTACATGGAGTAAGCAGCTACTGCCAGTGTTTTCCATGGCTTCTTACTCAATCATGAGGGAACACAATCAACACTAGTCTTAAAGGCACAGAGAGAAGCCCACAGGCCTGCAGAGCCCACAGACCCAGGACAACCTACATGTGGCTCAGCAGGAGGAGGGGCTGACCACCCAAACTTATCCCAGAGGTCTAACATTCAAAGTGTACTCTGGAATCTTTACTGTAAGCTGATTCCATCACTATTATCTATAGAGCCCCGAACACTTCTCACCTGTGCTGTGCTGTTCAGCAACTGTACACCCAAGGTGACCTGTGTTTTCTTTTGCTGAGCCTTCCTTCCTATACTATAAACATGACACGTATAGTGTGAAATAGGCACAATGAACTGCTAGTCATCTGTGTCATTCAGAAAACAAATGTTAAGATACTATTATTCATATATTTAAAATGGCACACTGTCCAGTTGACAAAGCATTTTTAGTGATTTCATTCAGAGTGCCAATATACCAATTCCTAAATTTTATCTCTGGCTCTAACTTTTTGAGCTCTATTATCCAATCCCCCGCTAGAAAACACATTAGCTTATCTTAGCAGGGTCCCAAAATTTCAAGCGTGACATGTTCAATACTGAACTCACAATTCCCCTCCACCAACTCCTGCCTGTTCTTTTTCTTGAAGGTACTGCCTTCAGGACCCAGTGTCCATCTGAAACACTGTCATCCAGCAAGTATCTACCATCACTGACCATGACGGAGGAACTACCAACCCCTCAACAAGGCAGGAGATAAAACAAGTCCCCTCACAAGGGTCTGGTACATTTCTGTTATTGATTACCTTCTGCCACCCCAGCTACTAGGATCTTTCACTGGAAAATGAGTACAAAAACCCCCTGAATTAGTTACTTTTTTCCTGCTATAAAAAGAAAAACCAAGAAAAATAAACAAACCAAACAAAAAAAGCTGATAAAATCCACTTAAAAGATAGGTTTTTGTTTGTATCTCAAGGTGTGAGGGGACTGAGTCCTTCATGGTTGAAAAGGTGTGGCAGCAGGACTGTGAGGTGCCTGGTCACACTGAATCCACAGGTCAGAAGCAAAGGGAGACAAATGCTGGTGCTCAGCTGGCTCCTTCCCTGGCCTTTTTCGTTCCAGTCTAGGAACCCAGTCAATGGGACAACGCAGACACAGAAGTGGGTCTTCCCTTCTCAGTTAGATCTCTTGAAACAACCTCAGACAACGCAGTAGGTGTCTCCTGGTGACTCTAAATCCAGCCAAGGTGGTAATGAATGTTTATCATCAAAGCCGACGGCCCCACCCCACACACCGTTTAACAGTTACCATACTATACCTTAAGTCAAAACCCTCTCTCTCTCTTACGATAAAAAGTACAGGTTTGACAGGATGCACCTTTACAAGGCTGAACCTCAGGGTTGAACTAATAAACCTGTTCTTGTCAATCAGGTTTAAGGGACACAGGCTGGACTATGACTTGGAGCTTGGCTCCATGCCCTACTTCTCCACATGATACCTGGCAGAGGATACAAGAGAGGACACAGATGCAAGATGGAGCCTGCGCGTGGTATGACAAAATGCAAGGTCCTTTGCATCAAGACACCACCCCAGGAGATCAAACCTAAGTCAGACCAGAGTCCAGAGAAAGCAAATTATACTGCACTGTAAGACTTTTTCAACTGGAAAAAATGGCCACTCTCTAGCAGACCAGTATCAGGTGAAAAGATCATGTCCACAACAGGAAATACAGAGCCTAAGGCTTCTCTGCTTTGTTTTCCTTTGCAGTACACAGGGGCCAGAACAGAACTTCCCAAGTGCTGAGTGGACACTGCACCTCTGTGCATCCCCCACCTCTTCCCTGCACATCTGAGTTTGGCAGACTTCCCTTGAACTTCTAGTTCCCCCTAGAAATGGACAGAGACTCAGCTGTAAGAAGTGAAATGTTCCATGGCTGACATGTTCCTTTCACGTTCCCAACTGTTCTGAGCTTGGGTCAAGCATATGATAGCAGTCTAGAAGTGTATTATGTGATCTGGGCCACATGAGGTGAGCAGGAATTTTGAACTATAAAGTGAAATCAGAGGCTCACGATCTTTGCTCTGTCCATCACAGGTGATTCCACAGACTTGAGTTTGAGAGACAAGCAACTTTCCCCACCACAGGCTCATCCAGTCTAGTCCTGAACAGACCTGTTCAAAGCCTTCTGCTCATCATGCCACCATGTGTTGGACATCACTGTCTATCCTCCTCCGAGCCCTTCATTTAAGACAATAAGACTCCTCCCCCGTCAGCCCATAACTTTAACCCTGCATAGCACAGCTCTCCCTACCTTCTCTGGTCTCCTTGGAGATGCAGGCTGCTCAAACATGACACACAATACTGGTCTGTTCTCCCCTGCCATGTCTTCACTTCTACCTATAACATACCTCTGCTGGGCCATCTTTCCAATTTCTTGATTCCAAAGACCAGCTAATATCCCACAATGCTTGGATGACTACTTTCATGCTCATTAATCTACTTATTTCTTTTCAAAAGCTCAAATCAGTTTCACAGTATCCACATTGAATCTTGGGAGTGTTTAACACTATGGGCAACAAGTTTCTCCACAGTAAACTAAGCTAACACTATTCTAATACAGTTGACAATTTAGTATGCAGATTAATTAAGTTAATGAAATAAATGAGCGGCTCATTTGTTAGCAGTCTTTGTCAACTTGACACAATCTAAAGTCACTTGGGAAAAGGGAACTTTAATTTAGGAACCGTCTGTGAGTCTGGCCTGTGGGTATGTCTGTGGAGAATTTTCTTGATTAATGTAAAAGGGCCCAGCCCGTTGTGGGTATCACCACCCCAGGCAGGTGGTGCTGAGTGGTGTAAGAAAACAGTATGAGCAAGCATTGAAAAGAAGTCAGTAACCAGTATTCCCCTCAGTTTCTGGTTCAGCTCCTATGTCCAGGTCCCTGACCTTGATGACAGACTGCCTCTACAAGCTGGCCTTGCCCAGTCCTTATCACTGCAGCCGAAAGAAAACTAAGACACACATACTTTAAAAGTAAAAATAAAAAAAGTTCTTATTTTTGCTAACAAGTAACTTTGTCATATCCCTGCGGCTGACTTAGGGAACACCACTAGAGAGAAAAATGTTGTTTATCGGTGTCAGCGTAAGCCAACTCCTAAAGATCAAACTCCAGTGCGGTGAAAGACTAGAAATCACATAAGAATCTGCCTTGGCTCAAGGACAAGCTCAGAACAGGTGAGCTACTAGAAAAATGCTGGAAGGTAGGACATCAACTATGTGTTTTAGGGGTTTTTGCTCTGTCTTGTCTTTTGAGACAGGATTGTGCTATATATCCCAGGCTAATCTAGTCTAGACTCTCCATCTTCCTGATCCTGCCTGCTAAAAGATGGAATTACAAGCATGTACCAACATGTCTCTTTCTGAAAATAAGAAAGAAGGAAAAAGATCCAAGAAGGAGGAATGACAAACATGTGCTTACAATCCACTCCCAGTCAAGAGCCATGGCTCTGGTAAACTGCTCATCCTTCTGAATGGAGCAATGCTGTCCTCACGATCTGCTCCTACACCTCATGCCATGCGTACCATATGTAAATCAGTGGGCAAGAGCAGAGGACTTAATGCAGCCTTTAAAGCAACACAGGGGAATGATGAGGTTTCAAATATCAACTTCCAATTAATATACATCATAACAGTATTCTGATGTATAGAAATGACAAGCACCAATTTAAAACATCTCTCAGAATGTGCTGCATCATGACATTTGGGATGCTCTTTTTTCATAATACTGTGTGGTGTTTGCAAGCTTTTCAAATATTCTCTGGGAATAAGACAAAGGTAACAACTTCAGCTGACAGTATTATTTCAGGCAAAATATTACTACAGCTTAATAACAAAGTGTCTTATTAAATATTAGCTAAAACTCATATGTGGGAAAGAGAAGGTAGTCCCATATGTGATATGAAAAGGGAGTGAGGAACATGTGAGGACAAGATGGTCAGTGTGGGGAAGACATAGGGCACGGCAACTGGGGGGGGAACGGGACTGAGAGCCACAGGCAAGGACACAGCAACACGGGGGGGGGGGGGTGTGGGGGGGGGACTGAGAGCCACATGCAGACACCTTTGTTCTACTGAAAGCACGTGACTATGATTGTGGTAGAAGCTTTTTCTAAAAAGTAACTTCTAGTCATACTACTAATTTCTTTTAACTGAAAGAAAATCTTCCTTTAGCAGACTAATAGGTGAAGGGACTTTTATACACCAAGAGAACTGGGAAGGTGAGGGAGCTGTCAACGTCTGCAACAGATGCACAGCTGTATTTAAGCTCCAATCCATCCTCCAGTAGAAAATGCCTTGAGATTAGAAAGGTTGTGTTATTATTAAGTTCACATGACTGTCACACATGGAGTTGAAAAGAGCTGTTTCCTGATATTCTAAAGTAGAGGTGCAATTGTTTCTCTTGTGCCCTTATTTGCTTTTCCCACCGTGACTGCCAGGTCCTGACCATGCCTTTACACTACCCCCTCTGAGACTATCTACCCCATCTCAAGGTACCTTTTACTCTAGCCACTCTCACACAAGAGATCATCCTTCAATGGTCACAGATGGCAAAAGATACTCCTGGGCTCCTTCAGTCTTACCTTTGCTGCAACAATGCTGAGGCCCATTCCATTCTGCTTCTTCAGTGTCACAGT
Source organism: Rhynchomys soricoides (assembly GCA_019843965.1). Taxonomy (NCBI): domain Eukaryota; kingdom Metazoa; phylum Chordata; class Mammalia; order Rodentia; family Muridae; genus Rhynchomys; species Rhynchomys soricoides. The sequence continues at coordinate 233,796 of JADRCH010000729.1, read as the reverse complement.
GATTATCTCAGGCTCCTTCCTCAGAGGCTGGGCCTTAAGTTGAGAAAAGAGGCTTACTTTATGACTAACACAAACGGCTTTCACATGGTTAGGTAGCTATTTGTTATAACAGAGAATGGGGAAGGGTATAAAGGGCCCACTGTCTCAGGTACTTTTCCTTTTTAAAAGATTTATTTATTTATTGTATATGAGTACACTGTAGCTGTCTTCAGACACACCAGAAGAGGGCATCAGAACCCATTACAGATGGTTGTGAGCCACCATGTTGTTGCTGGGAATTGAACTCAGAACCTCTGTAAGAGCAGTCAGTGCTCTTAACCACTGAGCCAACCCAGCCCCTCAGGTACTTTTTCATTTGGTAAACAAAATACTGAATCGTTTGACTATAGTCTAGAAGGTAAGTCTAGTTAAAAATGCCATTTAAATGTTAAGAATTTAATATATGAAACAAAATTAAATTTCTCTATCAGGTTAGAAAACACAACCATAAAAACAAAATCCAATTTTTACCTTTATGATCTTTTAAAATAAACAGTTAGGCTTTTGCTCTCCACTGAAAAAAGTAAGAATTACTTCACACAGGGAAGATAGCAGAAAATGGCTGTAACAGAGATGAACTCGTATCTCTGTCTCTTGGGAAATTTAGAGTAATTTTATTTAGAATGATGACCATAAGGGAACGATAGGATGCATTAGAAGTATTCCCAGCACTTTGCCAAGAAATGCACCCTGAGCTGGGCACTCAGTACAAAGAAACTGAGTGCAGTGTAGCCACAAAGCAGCCAAAGCTCAGACACAGAAGAAGCTTGGTGGTGGTGGTGGGTTTTTTGTTTTTTGTCTTTAAAAGGAAAACATTATTTAAGTCACATGTTATACTCATGCCAGACTTAAAAAAAAAAAACGTGAACACAGTTAAAAAGCAAAATGAACACTGAGGACGTGCTGACGAAAACCTGACTCTAAGATACATGGGACAGAAGGTGGTGTTTACACAAAGGCAAGCAAAGGTACTGCTCCTGAAGGACCAGGAGGGAACAGTCACGTGACAGCGAGACTGCTGGTTTCTATAAACCAGCACCTGAAATATATCTCCTGAGGACTCGGAGAATAAATCTGAAAGATGAGCAACCAATGAGCCCAAGACGTGCTTGTCTTCCTGTCAAGACCAGGTCATCAGCTGCTGTTGTCACTTTGAATTTGACCAAAATTAACACAGGAAGTCGAGAAAAAGGAATGGTCACTGTTAGTTGTGAGCCATATATTTGGTATAATGACAACTACAATTCAACTTTAGGACACTGCTCTAATGTGTGTTCAAATCTAAAGTATGCATGAAGCCACAACTACTACTCTGAATTTGATATATAAAAAAGTATCCATTTCGAAACTCTGTATTTGAAGCAAAGTATAATTTTTCTTAAGATGAATGAAACTCCTTACTATCTCAAAATAGTGAGTTAAGACATACATTTAAGATAAGGCAGAAATGAGTAGAAAAGAATAAATTATTTCTGCAACTGAAAAATAGTTTTCTAATAATATCTTTCAAAGTTACTATGTTTCAAATATGTGTGCTGCCATAATTGTGAGCATAAATATTCCTTACCTCTAAAAAAAACCATTTATTACAACACTGTACAGACCTGACTCATGCAGCAAACACATGTATGCTCACAAATACAGGTTTTAGACTGAATCAATCTGGTAGAAGGAAATCATTTGAAATGTCCACCGTAACCCTCAGTGTAAACAGAGGATTAATGACACTGCACCTCCAACTCATTAGAAACACATCTGACGCTCTAATCTAGCCAAGCCTCAAATACTTGCCAGTTCTGTGTTCTCACGCATAAGGTGACTTTCATAATCTGCTCCTTCAAAATATATTGTCCAGGTACCTGGTGAACGTGTGTGAGGAACCAACCTACAAAATCCTATGAAGGAAATAGTGATTAGAAAATGGGTAAGGCATACCTAATCCCATTCAATTTTCGACAAGGAAAAAAAGACAAGAGTATTGATTTATATTCAGAACTGAGGTGGGTATTTTGTAACAAGGTCTCATTATGTATCTGAGGACTGTCAGAACTATGCTTCTGCCTCAGCTTCCCAACTGCTGGGGTTTACAGGGATATGACAGCACACTCGTCTGAAGGTTTAATACCTTAGTGAACATTCTTACCTTTCATATTCCATATCTTTATTCCCTCTGAAAACTGTTTAAAACCATGTACCTGTTTTGAACCATCAGGATTTAAGCAACAATAACAAAAAGTTGTTGGGTTTCCTCTCCTGTGCACCCTAAAGAACTATTTTTCTTTTACTATGAAAATTAGTGAGTTGCTCTGTAACTACATTCTTGCAGAGCTATACATTCCACCCTAAAGGAAAACCATCAGTAACACACATATTTGTTTAGCAAAAGACAGGCACAGAGAACCAGAGACTGGCACAGACACAAGCTATCTGTCTACTACCATGCTGGATTAAATTCTCACACTACAGACCATTTACAATGTACATCCTGGGGTTGGGAGGGTCCATTCTCACAACATTTTGTCCAATTTTTTCTAAGTTTATACATGTTTAAATTACTAACAAATAATTCTTAAAGAAGAATTCTGCTTTGCTGTTTCCTGAGACAGGGGCTTCGAACTTACTTCGTAGCCTAGACTGGCTGCAAACTCACAATCCTCCTGCCTTAGTTTTCTGTTACAGCTAAGTGTAGAGCACTTTATCTAGAAAGTGCAAGGCCCTGAGCTGAACCCCGATACTCCCACCAAAGTATGTATGTCGCCTTATTAAGGACATACTTAAAGAACTAAGACTTGTATTCAAAGCCATGTCACCTTCACTTAGTCAAGGTTTATTTTGTATTCCTCAGGGTTCTTTTTTGACAAAACCGTATTACACAAGCTTTCCGGAATTTTGATTATGCTGCAGGGTTGCTGCTGTCTTCTTGTCCTGAATAGCCTGTGTGGCTCAAGATGGCACTCCTGTGGACATGACTGATGTCTGCATGCAGCCACCCTAGGGAGGCTTCCCTGATCTAGTGCTTTGCCAATGTAGTATAATGTTATCAGACATATGTTTGTGGGAAAGGAATAAAGAACATCCGCTAAAGCAAGAAACATGTAATTTCACCTTTAAAAAAATGTTCCAATCCAGTTTCATTGATATGTAATAAGAATTTGCTTTTCTTCATGTTTTAAAGAATTATAATTCTATTAAAATTTTGAATTTCAACAATTGTAAACAATGTTTTATGTTTTCAAATGTCAAATTTCCATGACAAGCTCTGCACTATATGGCTGATGGGAACTGATTCGTCACAGCTTGAGGTACTCATCGCAACGCAGGCATCAGTCTGGGCTGGTTTTATAGTCTTTCACAGAACTGCTTTGTCCTGGGGGTGGAGGGGGATTGACAGTACACAGTAGTCCTTTAATCAGCTTACAAAGGAGTGTGAAGAATTAACAAACACTGATGTCACAACACTCAGCCTACTTTATACCTTTAAAGGCATCTGTGTGCTAGGCTGCAGGAACTATAAACATCCAACATGTATCAAACAATGTATGGATGCCAAGACCAGAATCAAATATCACATGGCTTAAGACTACTCATCCAAGAGAGCCCAGGGAAAGTATGAGGGAAGCCCTTCATCAGGCTAAGTGCTCACTGTTTCCATGCTGGCAAATACCTACGGCACACATGACCAAACCGGCACACTAGGAATTATATTCACTTCCAGAGTTGTAGCAGACTACAGTCTCCTGGTTTACTTATATATAGGATATTAATTAAAGCCTTTCTGAATGCTCAGCATCAAACATGCCTCAGTGAGTACAGGCAGGAGTGAGGAAGCCTAGCCAAACTTAAGCTCCAGTAACCCAGCATTGTGACACCAGGGCAGGGATACAATAGGGGGATTGTGCCTAGTTTGAAGGCCATGGTTTCAACCTGATCTCCTGAGACATGCACATAAAAAGACACCTTTACACAACTCCATAGCAAGCAGTCAGATAGCTTTACTGTGTTCCCCATGCTTTGACCAGGGGCCTTCCATGACCTTCAGTTCTTTCATTAGAGGCTTGGCTATAGCCTCAGCATCTGGCCACAGGTTTACCTGTACCATGAACGAGGGCCCTTCAAATCCAAACCTGTTCACGTTCTTCAAACTGCACAGTTTTCTTAAGTGACCTCACCTCTGCTTCCCTGACATTGGACTTTGTGTCTCTGAGCACAGTAGACCTGCTAGGAAAACTAAAGCACAAACTGCTTTGCCAGCAACACAATTCATAAGAAGAGACCGCCTTTCAATGGAATGATATGTTTTTCACTATGCTTTTAAAGATATAAAACATATTTACTGGAGTGAGTGAATAGTCACTGCAGTAAAACAATCACACTCACTATACTTACCCATGGCCACAGCGCCTTTACTGGCCTTACTATCTGTTATTGAATTGAGCTCCTGTACTCTGGGTCTATTTTCCTACTCATATGTTATCCTCCACATCATTAAAAAAAAAAAAAAAATTATGTAGCAGAGTACAATTAAAATTTGGTTTGTTTCAAAAGCTATGCTTTAAAAAAAAAACAAACAGTGGTGTTTTTAAGAAATTGATACACACCAGCAGTCTATCAAAGGCCACAGAAGCAGTCAGGGAAAAACTAGAGATTGATGCAAGTTTGCATGATGTGGTGGCCTCACAGTCTACAGAGCCCTCCCCTTTAAGGCGACCTGTCCAATTCTCTGACCTCTTGGACTGATTTATAAGGAATGAACTAAGGCAAGGAATGACCTGCCTATGACAGTCCAGCTGGCAGTGGGCTGGATCCCTCAGAACCCAGGGAATCTGCACTGCTTTCCAGGCCAGGAGAAAGGTACAGTCAAAGATGCTTTGTGATGGCACCATGTGGGAAGAGAGAAGGTGCTCATTCAAGGGGGAGACACACGCCCACATGGGGTCATGCCTGGACATGCAAGATCTTTCATCTCAGTGAAACTCTTCTTGAGTCATAGGAACACAGCTTCCTTGGGAGACCTGGCACAATTCCATAGGCCTGTTCTTCAGAGACCCAGTGCAAAGCTCACTTGAACCCAGCTGGAGCACCAACTGAGGTGTGACAAGTGGTATTTACCTCTCTGGCACAGAGGGTCTAAAAATTCTTGTAAACCATTTGGAATGTTTCTGACAACATCACAGGAATAGCCATCTTCTGGCAGAAGAAAAGGCAGTTGTAGGTCAGGGTCTTCCTCCAACTGCACATCTCGGCCATCACTGCGTGCAAGCTCATCAGCTGTGTTCTCAGCAACAGCCACAACATTTTCTATGAGATCCTGCAGAGAACAAATGTGGACTCATCAAGAGATGCTCACCAATGGGAAGCACCTCGCTATCTCACAGATGTGACCTCAGAGGAGCAACAGGATATGTAGAGCTGGCTTCACAAAGTGCCTGCACGCCAGACACACACCACTTAAAGACAGAGCAGAAGGCTGTTTTAACACTTGATGTTCTTTTTTTTCCAAAGCAGTTGATTTGTACAACTCCTTAACATTGATATTAAATTGTGAATAATTATTTTTATAGAACATACAATACCAGAGAAAAAACCTCACAAAATGAATATGAGAAAATAACAAAAACAAACAAACAAACAAGCAAACAAAAATTAAAAAACACAGGTAAATATCTAGCTTGGAAGTCTATCAGTAGAAGAACTGCTAAATTGGTGGGGGGTCTATGGATTATTTACATTACAAGACTAATACATACATATCTGAGGGTGGAGGGGGTGAGAAAGAAAGCAAACACGCAAAGCTCTTCATTCTGAAGCTCATTAACATGAAGATCCCAGCACACTTCCCCACGATTTCCATCGGGGAGCAGAGGAGCCCAATGGAGACAGCCCTGGACTCTACCGCCATTTTCCTTTCCCACAAAGGGAACAAAAGTCTAAGTTTATTTATAATGTCAGAAGGAGTTTTGTCCACCCCTGAAATTAACCACTAAAAGCCACTGTATATACTTCGGATATAGTTTCTTCTGCAACGAGTGCATCATAAAACGCACTCACGATGCCATGGCAACCACAATTCATTCGCATCACTGTAACACGAGTTTCTGGTACAGTGTACTGCTGATGGGGTGATTTCCAGCGTTTAGCTATTTTGTACCTGCCTTTTACTGAAACTCGGTATGAGCTTCATTTGTCTACCAACTAGCATAATCTTCTTGACACAGCTGGCTTGGATGGTAGATGTTATGGTGTGGAACTAATGCATCCTTCTAAAGGCATGGCGTGTGTACTGACAGAAGTGCTTGCTATCCTATGCTTACAGGTGAGGCTTTAAGGCAATGATTAGATCCAAAGAGCTCTTGTCTTCATCAATGGATTAATAATTGGGGAATTATTGTGAAGTGGTACAACTAGGGAAAATTAGGTCTAATTAGAAAAAGGTCACTGGATGGGGGTCTATCTTTAAAGATTCTTATCTTGCCATGGCCCCTTCCTGTCTTTGAATGATCTCCCCCCCCCCCCCCCCTTTCTGCTTATACATTCTTCAGGAAAAGAAGTCCGTTGAGTCCTCTCCCTAACTCATTACAGAATGGTAGTGACCTCAACCTGTGTCCCGAAGTTCTAGTGTGAGTTGTCAGTTGCTCTAATTTTAAGATGGCAACCCTATGTCGTGAGCAAAGGACATACTGCTGCAATCTCAGTTCCCTGGTTGCAGCAAGGAAGCAGCTCTCCTCCGCAGCGTCTTCTGTGCAATGATGCTCTCTGCCTTACCACAACCCACAATCTGACCATGGACTGAAACTCAGAAACTCTTGAGTCCAAATCTTTCCTCGTTCAAACTATCTCTCAGGTATTAACTTAAGATGGTAGCATCTGCAGCACAGCTCTGTCTTTGTCTGTGTGTACACACACACATGCATGCATGCACGTACACGCACGCACACACAATGGGTTTCTCACCCTGAAGTCCTTATTACAGAGGGAGATCAGAATTTCCACAGTACTAGACTTTCTTCTGGATGAGACTTTGGTTGTTACCAATCAGATGAAGGCTGCTATCTAGTGAAGACTCATGCTGTCCCTGATGGCAGGAGTGTGCATACGGCATATAAAAAGCATCCTTGTAGCTTCAGTAGCAGCTCTGGCTCTCTGGTACTCAGGCATGGTGGTATGAACTTCAACTCAACCCCCTTTCCTCTAGTCCTTCCAAAGACTTGCCAAGAAGCAGTGCCCTGAATCAAATCGTTTCTTCCTTAAAATGTGTATATAGTCTCTAGTCTTTGCACTGAACAGCTAAAGCATCAGAGTAAATGACCTCATGATACAGTTCCGGGTAAGCTGACACTGACACATTAGTGAGCATGCCTTCCTTTCCTTCTCCTCATCCCAATTCTCCCGCACCGACACGCCACACCTTGTGGTACAATAAATACTGACATACCGTAGGGATAAAAGGCTCATCCGGTGCACAGTGGTAATTTTGCAACAAGGCTTGAAGCTGCAGAGAATTTAACTTAAAGCATGTGCTGTTTATATTTGGGATGTCATCAGGTACATACTTATCCATCGTAAGCAATGTAGTAGCCTATTGAAAAGAACAAATATCATGCAGTAAGATATTTAAAGTATTTTTTCTTTGAAAGACATTCTTTGAAAAGCCAAGAGTGTAGCTTGTAAAAGACCTCACACTCAGTATCATGTGTGAAGCCCTAGGTTCAAACCTCCAGCACCACAAGACGAAATTCCATTTATAACCATTGCAAAGCCAGTAACTTGCTAATTTGGTTTTGAAATGCAAGATGCTTTTAAAGAGGCATTAACATTTAGCTACATATAGTAAACTACAAGCATACTTTTGTAGCCTTTAAACACTGTTGGGTTTTCCTTTAGTTTTTATGTTTTTACTATAATTTGACTCAATTACTAATGTTTATACAGTCTTTAAACAGTCTCTTTGAAAGTTTGAATATTTTTATACAGCAATCCAGATGATTATTTATAGGAATCTGGTAGTTTTTCTAATATGAATGTTGATAAAAGTTGAGAGCTAACCAGCTTCTTGGGTTACTAAATATCTTTAGAGGAGATGAAGGCATAAAAGCATAAGTTAATAAATACATTTAGAATAAATGTTTTAGATTGCTTTAAGTTTTGAGGCTCCATATAGCTCATGTCCTTAATTATAAACACCAGTTCCTAGACTTTGGTATCGAAAGCTTTCCCTGAGAGCTGTTAAAATAGTAGGCTATGACTTAGCATCTAAAGAGTTAACTACTGCCCATTTTTAAATCATCATTTGTCCTTCAGTAAAACCTAGTTTGCTGGTCTCATAAAAAAGAACACGGCAGTGGCACTTCTGCCCTACCGTTTAGACACCTTGTTACAGAATGAACCATGTCCTTGAGATTCTGAGGCTGGAGTACTACAGAGGAGGGCCTCTTGCACACAACTGGTTAAAAGGAGGCCAGTTTTACTGATGCCCCTGTACAAATCAGGCACTTGGACAGACATGTACTCAAGAATGCCACATGAAGTCTGTGGCAAAGACTGGCCAAAGAATGCCTAAGTTGGGTGTAAACCGTCAGGGGCTGGAAGAACCAATTTATATTCAAGTCCCTCAGAGGCCAGCACCTTGATTTCAACTTCTGGTTCCCAGAAGAGGGAGACCACAAACCTCTGCTGAGACATTAAGTTTTAGCTGGCTTGTTACAGCCACCCAGAGGCTACCTACCACAGCTCTGCTTGACTGCATGCATATGAAAGAAACACTAAGGCTCTACCACCCCAAGTTCTCCCTTATCCTATGAATCTAAAATTCACCACAAAATGTGGTGACAGGGATGAGGGAGAAGCAAGGAGGATGGAATACAACCATTGTCCACACCTGTACAATCCTGCTCAAGTGACAGTCAGCTGCCAGCTCTAGCCCCTGCTTCTCTGCCCAAGCTTCAATATGCCCCAGTTGCTGGCGGATAATTGCGCCCCAGTAGTGGGAACACAGGCCTGAATCCGGGTCAGTCACCAGTCTGTTGAACAGCCACATATTGATGAAGTGGAAAAGCTGAGAGAACAGCTGGATGGTCAAGGCAGCATTGACTCTGCAGCGCCGCAACAAGGACATGGCTCCTGTGAGTGTGTGCAGCACATCATCTGTTCAGGACATGGAACAAAAAGTCAGGAGCCACATGTCATTGCACACAAGTGTCAAACCAGTTACAAATCCCAAATTCAAACAGAAAGCAGGAGTGTGGTCTTAAACACATACATCTTTAACCACTGTTCAGATAAATTTACCTAAAAGACTTTTAAAGAAGTATTACCAACATAGCAAAGCAAAAGGGAAAGTTACCCGTAAGTCTGACAGACAGCTCCCTGTCTCCAAGATACACTAAGGCACTCACTTAACGAGCGACTCTGGGGCGGGAAGGAGTTTCATAGCTAAGAGCACTGCAGCAGCAGCACTACAGCACTGTGCTTCTGCGGCCCTAGTTTGTTTCCCAGCTGCTTGTATGCCAGCTCTATGGATCCTGATGCCCTCTTCTGGCCTCTGTGGGTACCCACAGCACACACTCACACAAACACACACCACAAATAAAAATAAATCTTAAAAAAATGGAAGACGTTCCTTGCAATATACTGAGCATCAAGATAAACTTAGGGCTGGAGAGCTGGCTTGGAAACTGCTGCACTTGCCCAGGCTCAGTTCCTAGTACCCTACATGGCATAAGAGCCATCCATGCATAATTCTAGTTCCAGGAAATCCCATGACCTTTTCTGGCCTCTGTTGGATACTAGGCACACATGTATAAGTAGTCAAAACGCATATACATAAAAAAATTAAAATATAGGCCCTTAGGAGAGTAGCGCAGCAGAAGCTTGCTGGGCCTATAACCCAGACAGAGGTCAGTGGCACCAAAAGAGTCATAAAACTAGGAACTGGAGAGAAGGCTCAGTGATTAAGAACACTGGCTGCTCTTTCAGAGGGCCCAATTTCAATTTCTAGCACCCAGATGGTGGTTCACATCAGTCTTAAAATTCCAGTCTCATGGGATCTGACACCTTCTTCTGGCCTCTGTGGCTCATATATGGTATACAGACATATATGCAGTAAGAACGTACATACGTTTAACTTAAAAACAAATCCAAGTTAAATGTTGGGGAGGCACACAAGACCCTAACCTATTTTTGGTCTCTGCAGACTGTTCTCCTCAGGATCATCCAGAAAGGCTGGCATGTAGTTATTAAGCTCTGACTGAAGGCAATGAACCAAGTACCTGAAACAATACATAACAGTACATAAACAATTTCAATCACTTGAGCGGGTGGCACAGACAGTGTTAGATCTTTTACCATTTGAGACGATCTGTATTCTTTAAGAACATTTTCCATTAAAAATGACAAAAAATGCCCTCTGGAACCTTCGCAACACTGCAGTTGTCCCAGAGCACACTGCTCAAGTCAACACAGTCTCCTGTGCTTCTTGGCAATCAAGCATCTTTAATCAGGGTAAGTAAAATCTCTAACGTTTACTAGAAGCCTATAAATCTATTCTCTGCAGAATGTGCTTCTTACTTAAATGCCATCTGAACCAAGTGTGCTAGAACATCCTGGGCATCCAGTGTGATCCGACTAAGGTCTCGGTCCTGTTTGATGAAGTTGAGAAGCTCAGATGCATTTGCCATCCAGAATGCAAGTGCCCCTGCAATGTTCTTCTGTTTCTGTGGGCAGAAAACATTTCCAAGACATTAGAAAAATTACAAATAAACAGGAATGCTCCTGAGAAGCTGAAGATAGACCAGTACCTTCCCATCTCCACCAGGTAGTTACCACAGATACCAGATACTTGCAAAGAACTTTAGGTACATGCAGAGCAATGGGAAACAAATAACCAATGCAGTGTCTGAGGATTCATATTCACAGACATACTGGTCTAATTGGATGGAATTTGCAAAGTCAGTAGAGAATGGAGATATTTCAGAGTCCGAAACCAAATTGTAGATTATGCATTATCTGGTAATCTGCGTAGCATACACACAGGTATCCATGGTTACCCACCGCCACCCTGATACTTGTAGTCACTGGCTTGGACACCATGCAACTCAGTATCAAGTACTGATCTATCACGTCCTCTCCCGACCACATTTGCAGGCCAGGCAACCTTAGATGAGATCCAAAGAATAGGAACCAAGGATAAATAACAGAGAAGAAACAGAACTTTTGTCATTTCATATTCACACTGAAGTGCATTAAGCAGAAATTATGAAATGCTGATAGAAGTTGCGCAGTCCAAAGGGTTTTAGTGCTGCATGTGTCAGTTGCTGAATGAGGTTATGAACTGCTCAGTCCAGTTTTTGTAGGTTCATATTTGTAATGGAAGCAGCATGAGAAACTCAGCTAAGCCAACATAGCTAGGATCGGTTCCCAGCAGTATGTCCTACCTGATCAACCTGGTCTACTTCCTGGAGAAAAACAGACGAGGGGAAATCAAGCAGAACGAGAGAAAGAAACTTGTAAACAATCATGATAATTTAAAAAAATCAAAACACTAACATGAAGGTACGACATGAGCACGACACTTAGTTTTTCCCCAAGTATCTGACACAAAGGGTTAGGTTCATGTTCTTAACATCAGCACAACGGTCTTACAGTTTATAAAGATGATGTCATAATAAAACACAAATGAGCATACTGAGGACTTCCAAACATGTTAAAATGATTCTGTGAGCTAACTACATGAGGGTGAAAGGGTCCACTCCCCTGGATTAACTATGAGGATGAAAATGGAAACACCAAGAGAAACAATCAAAATAAAAGCTGACAATTTCTAAAGTGCATAAAGGACTCGTCTATACCTATGCTAAAGGGAATGGTGATTTTGGCAGTAGAATCTAAATTATCTATTGTGGTAATTCTTTTCCATCACCAACGAGTGATCCAATGTCACACTGAATCTACTCTCAAGTTTAAAAGCCTTTTCCGGGCAGCAGTCAAAGCTCCCACTAGCAGACAGCAGAGTACATTTTCAAAGGCAGTTTGGTGATAGAAGTATCACAGTCTGAATGACATAGGCTTCAAGTCCACACATGGCAAGAGACAGACAATGCCTTTGGATGATAACTGAGAAGGACACTTACTTTTGTTTATATATAAAATGATGATACAAGAATAACAAAAGTACCCAGATAAAACGGTCTTTCTTTTTATCTATTCTGTAGCTTAAATAAGCCCATCAAAATGCTACTGTGCTAACCACTCAAATGTCAAAGAAATATTTGTAGAAACCTTTTGGCTTTAAAAATAACTCAGAAAGTATTAAGAGACCAGCTCAGTTACCCTCAAATTAAACTGCCAAAAAAATTGTTTTTAAATCAAACAATTTAACTAAAGTATTTAACACTGCACTTTTAGTGTCTTAGCTGAGTTAAGAAAACTTTTTAAAAGTACTTATAATAACCTTTACAATTAAATCCTCAAATTACCTGCAAAAATAGAAAACAGCTGCACCAAGTTTATCAACTATAGACTGAGGAGTTAAGGGAACCAAACCACCCCCAGAGAATTCTTACCCTCAGTGAGAAGTTTACCCTTTCAGCCCATTAGCCCTACAGACACACTGAAGCATACATACATGCAAACGCACCCAACATAACAGGCGCATGACAAAGAAGAAGTGCCTCACACTAAAAAACTTAAAGAAAAGGGACACCAGGACCTGTGGGATGGCTATCCTTGCTGCACCGGAGAAACACTCTCATGGTAGGGACTGTACACTGTGTGAATTTCATTTCAATAATTTAAAGAAACTTCAAAGCAAACTGACCACCGTCTAAGCACTCCCTCACATGTACTATGATTTCAGGGTATTTTTCATGATTGTTGAGTCACAACATACCTGCATTTACTCTACAATCTACAGACAAGACATTTTTTAAAACAAGTTTTTATTTTCTTTCAACTTTAAAAACTATGCATTTTATTTAAAAAAAAAAAAAAAGAACCCCAGGCTGTATAGGAAGTGTCACAGAAACTAACAAGAGGGTCACCATCCTCCCAGCACTTGCTGGGCTGCCACTCACCTGGATGACCCCTTCCATCATGCTCACCATCTTGTTGACAACAGCAATGGCTTTATGCGTACGCTCTGTAGGACTGACGTCGGGCCTGTGCTGGCTGGACAATACATACCGGCATGCCATGTATAACACATATGTAGGTGACAACTTAAAATGAACCGTAGAGCTATTGGTATAGTTTATAATGGCAGATAAAAAAGAATCTTCAGCTGTAAAAAAAAGAAAGAGGAACATAAAGTATGAAAGTCACCTAGAGAAAATGGAACATAAACTCATCCACTAATAGTAGAATCTAAAATCACTTACAGCTTTCCCTGAATTCAATGCTGGCAGGCAGTATCAGTTCAGGCCCAGCAGCATCCTGAGTCCTGAAAGAAAAAAACTGACATCATTGAACCTGCCTTAAGATGGATTTAATAGCTGATTCCACCACTGTTCACTGCCGTGTGCACCTCTAAGCCAGTTTGTATCCACATGGAGCTTTGAAGTGAGGCATAGCAGTACAGCCTCTAAGCCTCTTCAGCTACCTAGTCAAACATTCAGATGAACAGATAGAAGGCTGATCCCTTGAAGTAGCTATCGCGCAGATGTAACACAAGTCTGGATTATTAATGAGTGCGACATGTTGAAGACAAGGATCTAAAGCAGCAGCTCAGGTAACAGTGAAAAGACACTACTGGGAGACACCACAGTGAGCTGGAAGCTGAGCATTTCCACATGGAAGAAAGCATGTCCTTCCTAAGAGGCAGGCGGCATTCCATCCCCACAGACACAGATTAAACACATACTAGGAACTGAACTGGGAATTCCTGCAAGCAAGGCAGGTGTTCTTCACTGATAAGCATGTCTCTAGCCCCTTGGGTTTGGTTTTAAATAACGCAGTATTTCTTTTTCCAAAGCTCACAATAAAGCATGCTTTAAAAAAACCAAAAACAACAAAAACTAAATGGTCATTCTATCTGCTCGTCTTCCTCAAGGTCACATAAATTCCAGGTGCTTTCCTATAAGGAACTATGAAAAATTAAATAATTGGCAATATTTCTAAGAGCTAGCTAAGTACTGTGCTATTGTTTATACATCTCTAGGTACTCAGGACCATAAGGACATGTCTAGTTCCGCCACAGAGGGCTTCAGAAGATGGCTCACAGCCTAGTGCTGAGGAAAGAAGGCTGAACACGGCTCTGCCTAACTCCTCAGCTGTAACCCTGTACACATGCCTAAGTACATCCAACAGGCTGCATGTACCTCATGCTGTGACTATGCCCAGAAAACATTTGAAAGTTACCACTGAGTCCTTGCAGAAATGTGTAAAATACATAATTATAAGTCCACTGTAGCTCTCCTTACCTTAATGGTTAATGTTCCCCTCAAATACCCTTTCCTTCTGAGATGTAATTAGACCACAGTTATTTAAGGTAGTTTGCTACTAAATAAACAGACAAGTAACCTTCGTTAATATTTCAACATCTTTTTCACTTTAGTCCAACTTTACAGATATAATTAGGAATAATTCTTAAAGTTAGAGAAAACACACACACACACACACACACACACACACACACACCCTGGCAGTTGGAATATCATCACAAGTCAAGATTCCTGAAGCGGAACTACTTGCTAATGGCTTTAAAGTGAGGATCCCTGTCTCTAATACTATCTCTTTCCACTAAGCACAGGCAGATGGTGATAAACTGCCAGACCCAAGTACCCAAGATCACTGGCCCACTCACAATAAGTTAATACAAATAGCCAAATAAAAGAGGATAATTTGGGATAGATTTCTATTAATTTATATAGCAGCTAACTGAAATAATTCTTTCCCAAAGGCAAATAGCTCCCTTCTCCTCAGTCTCACCTCTGCCAAGCATGGGAAGGTGAGTAAAAAGAAAGTAACACAAGGGACTGGAGAAGTGCCTTTAACAGTCAAGAGATACTGCTGCATAACCACACAGGCATACACACACAACACACATACACACAAACATACACACCACATCAAACACACCACACACAAATAGATAAATCTAAAGAAAAAAAAACACAATGTTAACACACTCATCACTTTAAAAGCAAAATTATTTCCATTAAATTATATTAAAGTTTACCCCAGTCTATAATTTAACAATTTTGAGTTTAACTTAAGAATTTAAGAAAACAATATGATTTAAATTCACAATTATTTCAGTATGGCTCTTATACTGAGTATACTTTTTTGAGACAAGGTCTCACCATAAAACTCTGGCTGACTAGAAGTGATTATGTAGACCAGGCTGGCCTCAAATTCTATTTACAGAGATCTGCTTGCCTCCAGGGTTAAAAGGGTGTGCACTATCACGCTTGGCCAGCAGCTTCCAATGCTTAAATGAATTAACTTGGATAAACTGTGTAAAGTATTTATTTCATTATTTACAAATTTAGTAAAGAGTTTATATAAATTGGAAAATGGAAAAAAAAACTGTTGATGATTAAAAGAAAAATCATTTCCATCACTCTAAAGGATGCTTATACTTGCCTAAACTTTTAATTTTAAGCCTATTTATTAAAATGACTCAGATTTTACAGTACACCATTTAAATTAAGCATTGCTAATTTCAGCACTGTCAATGTGAAAACTGTGGTAGGAACTGGAAGAAAGGTTTATGCTTCCATCTTGTCTTAATATCAACAAACAACATACTAGTGTAAAGAAAACTTCTTCTATTTGCAAAACACACTAGGCTTACCTTGCAAAATACTGTCAAAAAGTGTTCTTATAGTGAATAATTTTTAATTAGCCATGGCTACTTTGATCTAGCAAGAGCATGTTTACTTGCTTACATGTTGTCTCTCCCCTTCCCACTTAGATTCTTAGTCACACTTCTCCATCACCATATATAGATGCATGGCTGTGCTCAGTATAACACCAACTCATATTGGGTGTGGAAACATACGCCTTTAACCTCCAGCAGTTGGGAGGCGGAGGCAGGAGGATCTCTTTGAGTCCAGTGCCAGCTTGGATGACAAACTGAGGTCCAAGAACAGCCAGGGTTATATATTGAAGCCCATCTCAAACAAACCAAAAAGAAAACCAAAGCAACTCACCATTCTACTATGACAGACAATATATTTAATGTACAGCACCCAATACAAGTGCAAACACGGAAAGAGAACTACATGTATGACACCTAATAATCACACAGCCAAAAAATTTTACATGAACAGTCAAAAACACACAATAAAAGTACCCTGATATTTGCTGATAACTACATATTTCATTTCTGGACTGGTTATTAATAATCTTGTACACAGCGCACTCTGCTGGATGACAGTAAAATAATAAACGATGTCTTGGGCTGACAGTCAACTCTAACCCTAGGCATGTCCCCTGCTTCTGCCAACCATCTGTTCTGGACCTCTGACAAGAACACAAAGAATGCCTCCTTCAAGACACTGAGACAGATCAGGGTCTTCAGCTCCCACCAACAACACACTCACTCAGCATCCGACTACTGCGGTGTCACTAACAGTGAGCATGTGGGGCACGGCTTGCTATAGCAAGTAAAACAATTTCAGAGATCACCAGATACAGAATCCTGATTTATTAAGGTAACATACTAGAAAGCATAAAAGAATATAGAGAGCAGAGAAGCTCTGTGTCACAAGAAATGAAGCAACAGTATAAGGGGCTGATTTACCCTTTACTTGCCTCAACAGGGGACATACCATGGGGTCTGCACAGGGAATGTCTCTTCAAAACCATTTGTGTCTTTACATCTCTACAAATGAATACAACCTATAAAGATGATGGCATACTGACATGTTACAAAGACATCCTTTCTCTCTGTATGTATAAAGCAGTCAACGTTAAAAAACAAAAAACAAAACAAACAAACAAACAAAAACCAGTGTGACCCAACATGCCTGTGTCAGCACACCTACACAAGTAAGGAATGTACCTACTAAACATTCATTTTTTTCCCTCAATTCAGTAACAAAAAAATAGTCATAAAAGCCCACTAGAGGTTCCAGTTAAATCTGTGTGTAACAACTCAACAATTGTTACACAAAGCCTCCTCTAGGCCTGCTCTCTTCTCTCACAGTTAGTCAATGTGAGTTACCTGCTTTCTTTTCGTCGATAATCCTGCTCCTGGTCCAGTCGGATCATTGGCTTCACCATCCCTCGCTCAGCTGTGCTGGAGGCAGAGGACACCCTGTCACTGTCCAGTCTAGTAGTGCTCTGTGACAAGGGAAGCCAGAGTGTGTTAGAACACCTCACACCCCAGCCATCAGTTTTACACTTAGCACTGCAGGCAGCAATCTGATGTGCAGTTACTACACAGGTAAGGTAAGGACACAGACCAGATAGTAATCCAGAAACACTGAGGACACACTGTCCAAGGTCCTGCACGGAAACTCACAGCACTGAATGCAACAGCATGAAAAACACAACCATGTGCTGGCCACATATGCGGCAGAGGAGAGTCTTGTTGACCATCAGTGGGAGGAGAGGCCCTTGGGTCTGAGGGTGTTAGATGCCCCAGTGTAGGGGAATACCAGGGCAGGAAGATGGGAGTGGGTGGGTGGATGGGGGAACACCCTCATAGAGGAAGGGGAGGGGGTATACTGGGTTTCCAAAGAGGAGACCTGGAAAGGGGAAAACATTTGAAATATAAATAAAGTATTAAATAAAATTAAATAAATAAATAAATGAAAAACACAACCATGTTGATTTTCAAAGGGCAAGGAATAAACTTTATCAACAAAATATAAAGACAAAATAATTTTGAAAGACTAGTCATTTTACTTCCCAAAGTTACATTCATAAAATAAAACTAACCAACAGGTGGCACAATTTTTAGGTTTTTTTTTTTTAAAAAACTTTTTTTAAATAGCTGATAAATGATGAGTAATGGTAACAGGAAATTAAATCAGGACATGTTTATGTAAATTAGGACA
Source organism: Rhynchomys soricoides (assembly GCA_019843965.1). Classification (NCBI taxonomy): domain Eukaryota; kingdom Metazoa; phylum Chordata; class Mammalia; order Rodentia; family Muridae; genus Rhynchomys; species Rhynchomys soricoides. The sequence continues at coordinate 215,758 of JADRCH010000729.1, read as the reverse complement.
TGTTTCTGTGCTTATCCACTAAGGAACTGTTCTTAAGTGACTTAAGGAAACAAAAAACTACTCTCAACAGTACAGAGACAGATAAAAGTCAAATAGAGTTGAACCGTGAGTGCACACAAAGGCACAGGCACATACCTCCCCTAGGATACAAGCACTCTGGACAAGGTCCAACGGTGTTGAAAAGGCAAATGCATACACTATGGATAACAGAGTTTCATTCTCCCTCTATTTACCAAGTCTTCTGTGTTGAGTATGCAACGTGATGAGAAAAGTTTTGCTTGACATCTCAAGTCTTTACTCATTTGTATGTGCCAAGATTCTGTTGCATTACTCAAAGCAATAGAGGCATGAGAGTAATTGAAGAAGCAGGGTCCCCATGAGCGGAGCTCACAGACTACATCATCAATTAGCAAGCAAAGAAAGCAGCAGTATTAATTAAGTTATATAAAAGTCTTACATGGAGTAGTATAACTGGATGATGCTCAAGAACACCTCTCCCCCCTCCCCCCCTCCCCCCCCGGTCAGGAGGGCAGGCTAAGACAAAAAGGGGCCAATCATACGAAAACAAAGAATGAGACCAAGTACAAGGTAAAAAGGGCTTCAGAGAGACAAGGGGGACATACCCAGGAAGAGTGTAAAGGAGGAGGGCAGACACTACTCACAACACTCCTGGAGGGATGGAGGCCACAGTACCAAGAGCTGTCTGTGAGTTGGGAAGATACGAGCAGCTCTGATAGCAGAGCTCCAGCAGAACCAAAAGCATGTCTCTAGAATTCCAGAGCAATGACAACCAGCAAGGGCTGAGCAGGAGCACCCGAGAGAAGCTGCTGCTCACAAACTGCTAATGAGCAAGGCAGAGGCATCCAGACATGTTACAGCCAGAGAAATAGAAATAGGTCCCTGTGCAGGAGTTGTGCAAAGGTAAGAAATCAAAGTCAGCTTCAGTGGGGCAAAGCCATGGTTGGTGGTATAACTTACAAAATAAAGATGATGAGAAAGAATTAAGTTTAAGAACAAAAACAAAAGCCAGACTTGACTTGCTATGTTAAATTTGAAGTTCCCGTCAGACATTCTATCATAAAAATGACACAGAAAGTCAGCCAAGCCTCTGAGGATGTCAGTTTGGAGAGACCGGCATCAAAGGCATACATAAAGGATCGTGGACAGCAACAAATGATGTAATCTGAGACAACATGGCAAGGACCCCCAGCGACCACGCATAAATACAGAGCCAGGGCCCTAGAGTTGACAGTTTAGTTCTCCAACTTTCAGAAACTAAGTATATCTGAGAAAGGAGAACCAAAAACCCACGTGAGAGAGCCTCCGAGCCATGGCTGGGAGAAAAGGACAGAGGTCCCCTAGAAGGAGAAAGCTGTGTCTCAGACAGTGGCTATTTTCACGTTTATAATACGCACACAGAGAACAAAGAAGTCCGGTGGATGCCACAGACCTAGAACACACGAACAGCCACCTCAGACCAGGTCTTCAGGAAATCATGTTGAGAACTGGAGTATCAGAATGGGGTTAGCAACTGGAAGAATACAATAAGCTAAATCAGGAGATCCTGTGTCTTTTTGACACTGATGAGAATGTTCCAGACTTAGCTGCATTATGAACTCCAAAAAAACAAAAACAAAAACAAAACAAGAACATAGCTCAAGAAGAACTCTTGCCTTTAAATCTAGCTCTGACCTGCTTCAGTCAACAACAGGCAGAGAAAATGGTTCTACATCAGCCCTGAGCCTGACCCATGAAAACACCTGTTATTTCAAGGTCCTACAGAGCACCACTCAACTACAGAGAGGCAGAGTGGGTAGTCCCACAGTGTGTCCTCTGATTCACTGGCTACCTCACTACACTCACATGAGCGACCAGTAACAAGACCAGTAAACCAACTGCCCTAGTAAATTCAAGCCAATTGGTCAGTAAATGAAGGGACTGCTGTCTTAGCTCAACAGTTTTGAAGTGATTGTAATCCAGGAATAGATCACCAAAACGAAGAGAGAAATGACTTGTCTATACAAGAGCAAAGAGAGACCGAGGAGGAGCACCCAGTGGAGATCTAGGGCTGGTATCAAGGGATTAAAGTAGTAAAAGTCCGTCATCCTCAGCATGGTCTGGCCACAGAGCCAGTTACACACAGAGCACTGGCAACACACATACTCCAACTGAAAAAGAAAGGACTAGAATCTGGCCTCAGGACAAAAGGAACAGCTAGCTTCCTTTCATTTATGCATCACTATGTGAACATACACAGCAGAGTGGGATGCAGCAGAGAGAGGTCACTGTGAAGTTGTCTTTTAAAAGGAACCTCTGTTCTTGGGTGTCCTAGAGCATCTAACCCACAGGATGATCAGGCCCTGAGTCTGTAAATACCTACCCGGCTTGCAGGCAATGCTGTTCCACTGTGGATATCTCCTCCCAAATCAAATGTTGTCTCTTGAACGGCTCTATTGAGATGAAAAAGAAACAGAGAAATTAAATTTCAACTGACAGGGTAGTACTCTTAACACAGCAAGAACAGATGAATACAGCAATATTCAAATAACATTAGTAATATGTCATTTAGTTTGGTACACAGACTTTTTAAAAAGTGACAGGAAATATGTGAACTCTTATTATTAGGAGGTACATCAGAAAACGCTCATGGTCCTATTTTTAAAACTACATGTTAATAACAAAAACAAAATATTGAGACTAGAGAGATGGCTCTAAGGTTAAGAGCATCTGCTGAGTTTGGTTCCCAGCACCCACATGGTAGATCACAACCATCTGTATCTCCAGTTTCAGGAGATCTAATATAGTCTTCTGGCTTCTGTGGGCATCAAGCACATACAAGCTATACATGTGCATAGGCAAAGCACTTCCATACATAATCATAAAATGTAAACAATACAAACAAAAATCACAAATAGGAACAAAGCTGAGGCAAGAAATGCAATATTCTTTGGCACAGAGTAATATAACACCCTGATCCCAACCAAAGGGAGAAGGAGCCTATGGTGCCTATAAGCCACCAAGAGCAGGGATATGGCTATTTCTGGATTGTTCTGACATCTAACAACTACATAGTTTAATTTCAAGGCTTCATCTAGAGACTGAAACAAGGAAGTAATGTAGAAATCAAACCATTTTTATTAGAAATTCCTCTATACAATTCTCTGAGAAAATATATTGCAATGTAAAGCAGTACCATACTTTGAATAATAATTTCTAAGAAGCTAAGGCGTTTTTACTAAAGGTTAAAAAATCATTCACTTTCTGCATGTAACTGCAAGATATCAGTTTGGGGTTTTGAGGGCTGTGTGTTAATACACTGATTTATCAATTATTTACCTATCTAGTCATTATCCATTGAGCTCCTATACTTTATTATTGTGTTCTGAATCCTGAGAAAGGTATGATTCTTATGGCCAAAGGTCCTAACATGATGGCATTAAGTCAGTATAAAGTTACTCTGGACTTGGGGTAGATTCCTGCCTACATGTGGTATATACACCCAAGTACATACATTACCAAAAAAAAGTAATAATAGACAAACAACTCGAGGTGAGAAGCAGGTCCAAAGTGACCTATCTGAGAAGGTGACCAGTGGTCCATGTAGTAGGTGGACCTCTCTGAATCTGAGGCCAGCCTGGACTACTCAATTGAGTTGTAAGCCAGGGCTATGCAGAGTCTATCCACACAGGTGTATAGGTTGATTGATTTTTATACTCTTTGGCAGAAAGTTACACTTCTGTGGAATTAGAAGTTTGTTTTAAATACCATGAAGAGCTATGGTACCTGTTTTTCCAAAAGATTCTTTATTGACCTATAAAATAGATAACAAAATAGCTAAACAGTGTGTGTTTTCAAAATTATCACTAAGGAAAAGCCACTCTTCTCCAGAAGAAAGCTCATTAATAGACCACACTGCAAGACCTCACGAAAACACTAGGTGGAGCTAAAATGCTCTGAATTCCCAAACAGATTCCTCCTTGCATTACCATGGTTCTCAGGGAGAAGACTATGGCGGGAACTACATGGAGGAAAGAGTTTTAAACACTGTTAGTTACACAGGGTGATGGTCCACAAAAAAAAAAAAAAAAAAAGCCAGATCAGCTTTGAAACTAACTTTAAAACCAATTTCAAGATAAAGTCAGAATCTACTGTTTTGCTCCAAAATCCAATCCAAATTTGTGATAAACTCCCATTTCATAAAATGCACTTTGATCTTTAAAAAAAAAAAAAAAAAATTTAAATGGGTGAGTGCTTAGCCTGCATGTATATATGTGCAGCATGTGTGTGTAGAATGCCCACATCAGGATCCTTAGAACTGGCATTACAGACAGTTATAAACTGCCTGATTCAGGTGCTGGGAAGATCAGCAACTCTTTTTTAAGCACTAAGCCTTCTCTCCAGACCCTTCTTCAGTTTTATCTTTTAAAACTGAAAATTTAAGGATGGAAAAAATGGCAGCCTGCCAACCTGAGTTTGATGATCCACAGGACCCACAAGTAGGAGAACCTACTTCTGTGAGATGTCCTCTTAACTCCAGAAAAAGAACAGACACACACATATACACAGAAACTTAAAAAAATATATATAATAAACTGTAAAAAAAAGATTTTTCCATCTAATTGAAATTACGTTATAGCCAAAACACTCTAAAATCCTTAAGCTGATCTATCACATTCACCCAGGTTTATGTCTTGGGCCCTTGACCATCAGGCCTCCATCCACAGATCTCTTGGAAAGAACGTGGTCCTGGATGGGGTCCACAAACTTAAACACATGCGAGGTGCCAAACTGCAGTCTCATGCCACTCTGCAGCATTGTGGTCTCTGAGATGCGCTGACCATCCACGTAGGTCTCTGCATCCATACTTCTGGGTGTCACGGTGACCACTCCATCCATGTTGGTGAGATCACAGTGATGGGGCTGAATTCCGGGGCCAAACAGCTAAGAGGAGAAGGAAAAGAGCATTTGTCTCATCATGAAGCTCACAGTGGGTAGAGTTCTGTTATGATGAATGCAGTCTAAGCAGCCCTTGATTCTCTGTTTTCTGAAGTGGATTTCTCTCTAACGGTGTAAAAAACCATGTCAGGACAGCCAGACGCTGTTAACATCTAAAAACCTGCTGTCAGGCACACTATAACTGTTTTACTAATCATATGATGGGCTGGGGAAGTAGTTCAGTAGTTGATCCTTGGCGATTTGTATGAGGTCCTGAGTTCCAACCTCAGAAAACACACGAGCACGCGCACGGGCGCACACACACACTGGTAGCAACATTCCCATTGTATCTCCACCATCCTGAAATTGACCTATAAGCTGTTATCAGCACCTTCACTTTCTAATCAGAAGTTAACACTCAGAGAAGAATGTCACAACCAGTCCACATTTCCATGCATGCGTTTTGGACACAGACAAACCAGGTTCTCTCCACACTAAATCAGAGAAAAGTGAGCTGGAGAGGATGGGTGGCATATTCAAATACAAGGTCTGTCTGTGGCCTTCATTCATCCCCTTGCAGCTGGTTCCTTGATGAGTGCTTACTAATTACTGATAGGATGAACTACCGTAAAAGGCTTAGGCAGCAGGCATGATCAAGTACCTGGATAGAATTGTCATCGAACTTCTCTGTCCCAACTTCAGTCACACTTAATTGAAGGCGGTATAACTTTGGCTTGTCTCTGGAGTCAGAGCCATCTGTGAGAGGGAAGAAAAGGCAGAGAGCTCTGTCAAGTCTGATGTTCTTATGCTTGAAACAAACAAGTTTATCTTACTAAGGATAGCACGGTTTTACTTCTCAGGATTTCTTTCCGCAGAGTTGATGTTCCAATAAAACTTAGCCAGTTTCTGCTCAAATAGAATGTATAGTGTCACTGATTCCAACACTTTCTAATTACACGTTTTCCTGCATGCTCCCCTAACACCAACTTACAGACTATGAGGATGGAACTGGACTGAGGACACCAAGTAAGACCACAAAGCCATGACTTCAGTGCAGCACCTTTGCAGGGCAGAAGTACCATTCACCCTTATAGTTCACAGCACAACAGAGCTGGTGGGACATAACGGGGCTTTTAACTGTGCAACCCTCCAGCTCACGCAGATCTCCTGAACCATAGTCTAGGAGTAAGTCTCATGTGATTCCAGTGTCTACCACTAATAAATGCTAATGAAATGTTTAACTCCCTTGAGAAGAACTGGAGTCAAAAGCAGAAAGGATTTTTTTTTAACTTTTTATTTTTTAATTAGTTCTTTTAGAATTTCATACCCAGTTGATGATGTTCACACCACACCCCAACTCCTCCAGATCTACCCAGCTTTTGTACCCATCCAACTTCAGCAAACACTCAGTGTAAGCTGCAAAGGTTTCCTTTAAAAAGGAAGGCTCCCCAGTCTGTTTCATGACTAAGTAACTTTCAGTCACTTATTCAAATCTTAGGTCACTGGAAACAAATGTTACCTGTGAGAGGTTCAGAAGTTTAGAGGGCTTTGGTGAATACACAAAGCCTGTTAAAAGTCTCTCAGCTGCAATGGAGTTTGAATTCTTGAAAAAGACGACACCATGAATACCTAGTTATCTAGATCTAACTTTAGTTTTAAAGAAGAAGATGTAATTTTCTATTTCTGAATTACCAAAATCTCTAACAACTGGTGAAGGTAAGAGGAGCCCAGGGTACGTCAGAGACATGATGCCTTATAGACCTCCCAGAATGGGCCGTGTTGTTTCTCTTACGGCTGGAATATTTTCATCTCTAACTGTTCTCATAAACTCTAGATTTCGATGAGATATCAAAATCACAGAAGCTAAATACTGTGGTGCATGATTAATTTCAGCACTTTGGAGACTGAGTTTGAAGGAAAAGACGTTTAAAGCCAGGTACACATTAAGACCCTACCGCAAAAACAAAACCAAGGCTTGTGGCCTTTCCCTGGACATGGACTCCTCCCCTCCCGGGGTGTTTACTATTGTGTTTCCTTGACTGTCACAGGCAGGTCACAAACTGTGCCTTTCCTACATTCAGAGCACAGGAACCTTATACTACAAAGATTCTCACTGAATAGGCTCCTGTAGGTTGCAAGCTCCTTGGCAGCTAGGCCACAACAGCCCTCTTTAATAATTCTAGAGCAAGCAGTTATATTAAAAGTGAAAGCATAGTGTGATACAGTCACACAAACTACACAAATAAATTACAAAGGATCAAAATAAGTAACCATGTGAGTTAAAACCATAAGAACATGAAAGACATGTCTATTAGGAGCAGTATTTACATGATAATTCTTCTGCAGCTTGCAAAGGGACACTGTACATTGTGACACCAACAGACAAGGCTGTGTTCCCAGTCTCTCCTTTCTTCCTACTTCACTACAGCAGAATGCCAGAGACAACCTTGTATAGAGTACAGAGAAGCTAATGACTACAGGACCAGTGGGTGACAGAGCATCTAGTCCAAGCAGAGGGGGGCTGGCAAGTGAGAATGGCTGAAAGAGCTTGGTACCTCTGACCTCTGTCCCCATGGCAACCCACCCCCAGCTCTCGACTGGAAGCTGATGGTCACAAGCAGGAGTATTATGGATGTTCCTTCAACCTCATTCCAACTGTCCTCCACCTCCAGGAAGCACTCATAGTCATCTGTCCACAGCAAGCACCTGAGTGCCTCACCAGTGGAAAATTGGGATATCTGAAGTGCTATAGGCCAGCCATGGCAGACAAATAGGCTACCAAAGCCCTAGCCAAGTTTCATAATGCAATTTTCCCTCAGATTGTGACATATTCACATATATTTAATATGCTACATATTATGGGAGTGGAACCTATGTTTAAATATGAATTCTATGCCATCTAATATACAGCTAAACACACAGCCTTACAGAAAACTGCACCCAACATATTTCGGGCGCCTAGGTGATAACTGCATCCATTACATTAGGCCACCCACTACATGAGCCACTTTCCCTTCTGGCTTCACATCAGCACTTAAAACATTTCGAATTTTGGGATGAGGGATGCTTAGCTTGTTCTGTAAGTATGAAAGGGACACAGGCCATAACACAGCCCAAGAGCACTTAATGGCCCTTTGCTTGTATGCTACAAGTCTGCACTCAATCCTCTGCGTTCACTTCCCAGAGGGAACTTGGAGAAGATAAGCAATTTAAAAACGGGGGGTGGGGGGGTGGGGGGTGGGGTGTTCCAATCAATTATCTGGGTTCTGGACATGGAACGCTAAATAGATATTAATAGGAAGCCAGCATGTTACACTTCTTACGTGTACTGTGTCTGCCCAGTCACCAGTGCTCACCTAGGAGGTCCTGTCGGTGCCCCAATTACAGAAGTAGCATTAAGCATAGCATTACCTTCGGAAGGGTGATAGCTGTAGTAGGCACAGTGATTCCTTCTCCCTGGGATTAAGAGACATGCCAGGACCCAGGTGAAGGCAGCATCAGCAGGACAGAGACCATGCAGAACAGGTGGGAGAGGGAAGGAGGAGAAGAGACGCAAAGGGTGAGCTTCAGTGAGATGTTTCAAAGGAAGAACTGGCACATTTTACCCAGCAGCATTCAGAGCTGTGGGGAAAAGACTACAGTAGACCCAGTCAGTGTTTTAGAAACCAGTACAGACTGTTAAGGAAAAGAGCAGGGCAACAGGTGAGTCACCAAGTAGCAGGACAGCTTGTGTTACCAGTGAGTTAACCTGATAGGTTACCACCCCCTTTGGCTGGCTCCCTCCATTTAAAGGGTACATTCCAAGCCAACACACAAGAGAATCAGCACCCTGGCTTCCACTCTTCTGATATCCTGTAAACACCCGCACCTCAGAAGACTCCTGCTGGTACCTCACAGTCTTCCACACTGAGGGCACACACTTGACTGACAATGTGCCTAATGCAAATATAGTCCTTATCCACCCATAACGCATCAATATGCATGAATATTTCTCATAATGGAAAATATTCACTCAGGTATCTGACACAGCTCCAAGGCAACAAAGACCTGATTCTAGCACTCAGGCCTGCCAGCAAATCCACCACCTTTAGAACAAAAGCAATGTTTCCTCATCTTGGATGTGAAGGCAGTTCTTACAATCAGCCCAGAGAACTTGGAAGGGAATGTAGATCTGGAGAGGCACTGAAATTGAACTGAGTTCATTACCTGGCCACCGGGGAGAGTCTTAGTCATTTCATATCCATTGATCTGTCTACATACGGAGCTTACTATATGTTGCCTAACATATATTAAGAGTGCTAAGAAAGGTACTAGTGAGTCGTCAACTGTGTTGTTGCTGTGTTGTTGATGAAAGCAGTACAGGGTCTATCATCTTTTAAACACAAAACAACATTAAATGCATGTGGTTATCTGAGAGACAAGTAAAAACTAAGCAAACCATGGAAGCAGTCATTAGATATGAGGTTTGGGTCAATCTGTGCTGTTACCACTCTATGTCTGAAACTCAGAATGGTGTCTGATGTAGCCTCTCTGCTGTCTACCAAAGTCTATTTTCTACCACACATTTAAAGATTACTGCCAACTGTTAATAACTGAGACTCTTCAACTACCAAATGTACGTTCTACAATCGATGCAACATTTCAATGGACAGACCCATCCTTGAAAAAGAGACTCAAAGTTTTCAGTTAAAACTCAATGGCATCTTCACCATTTCTCTTCCTTCAGGTAAACAGGCACCATGTCTGTACATTACTGACAGGAACACAGGACGTCTCTGACTAACAATGAACTCCTAAATCAGAGAACTGAGGACAAAGCAGCACCAATAATGCTTCACAAACTGCTTTTAGCAATGAACACAGGTCCTCAAACATAATAAATATGAAACTACTACCCTAGGAACGCCACTGCCTTGGCCATAAATTACAAGTGGCTTTCCAACATCACTATTCCATTGTGCATCAGGGTAACTCAGTATCTCCTAAGAATGCTGAACCACAAAGAACATATCCAATCTCTAGCTAATTATAATAGCCAGCTGGGAGAAACTGAAGCAACCTTAGAAATAAAAATGACCACTGAAACCTGAAGGAGAGAGGAAAAAACCTGCTCAAGGAACCATGAATTATTTATGTAATATATTCTTTTTAATGCTATTTTCTATAATTACTTTTATTTTAGTTCCTAACTAGAATAAGGTAGATGAAATATCTTCATAATATTTAATAATAAAGGCCACATAATGCCATTTTAACTAAATTGGAAATGTAATTTTGGCTGACTGATAAACATGTCACATAGAGCACATACTACATGAGGATGTGTATATTTGTAACATACTGAATGTCAGTGTATTTGTCTACCTAGTGACTAACTTATTACAAAAGCTTCAGCTTGCAAGAATTCTGTGATATAATTAGAAAAGTAATATGAAAATAAACTTATGTTATTTAAAAAAGCCTACTAGTTACTACGATAGGTTTCAAAGATATAGTTACATCTAATAAACACTGTACATATGTCATAAACAATTAGCATAACCTCTCCCTTTCTCTCTCACATATATACACAGAGGCTGACTCCAGGAAGAGTAAATTTCAATTTGTTTCTAGTACATTAACTAAAGTTACTTTGGAAAAGTTTTCTTAAAAGGAACTGATGATTTAAAACTTTTAAATACTACTTATTACTGTACAGCTTGTGTTATATTCATTTTTGTTCATGTGAACTTCATTTTTGTTCATGAATTAATGAATTTTATGGCCTTAAGGTATTTTTGGTTTTTTTTAGCTTTTTGAAAAATAAATGTCATTATCTGAACGTTTGATTTCTTAAGTAAATGGACACTTAATACATCAGACAGTAGAAATATTTATGGTAAAAGCACGTTTGCTACTCCACCCAGCTTTCTCACCTGGGCTTAGCTCTACTAAGTAGGGCAGCTTCTCAGGAGGAAGAGCAGAACCATAGCCAGACCCGTCAGCTCTATCTTTCCCTTTCAATGGCTTCCCTTCAACATGTTTCTTCATTTTCTTTGGGATGTAGTCCGGTGGTCTCCTCTTCAACTGAAAGACTAACATCCCTGGAACAGTGACAATGGCAATTATCAGACAAGCAAACCAGGGGGGATAATCACTAACTACCACTGGCCGAAACAAAACCAAGAAGATATATTTTAATAACATCTGTCAAGGAGTAGCAGAGCAAAGCTCATGCAATTGATATCTTACGCAGTAAAGGATGAACTAGTCTAGTCTGTGTGCTCTGAAAAACTCCAAACAAGCAAGATAGCTAGCAAGGACGTGTAAATGGCACATTAGTTTAAAAATAAATGAACTTACACGTGTAGACAGCCTTATCAGCAAACATTCACACACAAATACACATACACAAATATCTCAGCTGACCTGATTTTTATTTAATTTAAATGAACTCAAAACAATTCCAAACAATTTTCAAAATAAACTGTTTTAACTGTCTAGAATATTGCAGAATATGTCTGAAGCTAGAAATGCACTTATTCTTGGGGTTTTAGGTTTCTTTGGGGGGGGGTTGTATTTTACACTATCCATCTACATGCAATATTGATATGATATGGTAATTATTATATCTTCATTAACATAAAGGCACTCACCTAGAAAGTCAACTATATCAATCTTAATGAAGTAGAGGAAAATGTCTACACAGTGACAAGTGTGCACACATTACAAGTTGAGCATCCCTAAATCCAACATCTGAGTCAAAAATGCTACATTTTCTAAAACCAAACCTCATGACAGGCTGCACATACAACACCAACACAGTAAAAATCATGCGCCAAGTCATACGCAGGCTGTGTAAGGTGCACGCTAAACATACGAAAAGGCCGTGCTCAGCTCTGGATCCGCCTTCAATGTATCTCAAACACTTCTGTGTTCTGAGTTCGGATTACTCAGCCTGTATCTGACGCAACGGTGGACTGGACAGTCCTCAGGGTGCAGGTTACTGTCCAAGTCCTAACAAACGTGCTCAAATACCACGGAACCCATATGCTCACTGTGGACACTATTTCGCAGGTCATCTTTAATGATGGTCTTCCACGACCAGTACTCTGGCAGTGACCTGCCATGTCATATGCACAGGACCCTCCAATGGCTGAGTGTGGCCCTGCTGGCCAAGGTACCACACCAAGTCTATGAATGTATTTCAGCAAGTCTAGGAAAAAACTGGAAACCAGAGCCAAAACCCATCACTAACACACATCCACACACACATTTTCCCTATCACCGGATGAAGAAGGGGTAGCAGAATCTGACTGGTGGACTAACAAAGTACACTCTCTACCTTTGTCACTTGGCCATTCCCTGAAGATTTGTAAAGGACATTCATCATCGTCAAGAATTATTTCCTTAGCACCTCTCTCATCAGAATGCTGGGCTCCAGGAGGAAGCATAACCTAAGGAAAACGTAATTTACAGTGAATATACGAGAAAAGCAGATCAGCAAGTGCTCAGGGGAAGTCTTGCAACCTTTGGTCTCACTCTACAGCCCAGGCTGGCCTCCTGAATACTGGTGCATTCCTGCACCTACCTACCTTCAATGTACTGTTCCGAATGAGCAAAAAACAATCAATCAATCAATCAATCCCATCAAGTACTATAAACAATTTCTACTAGTCACTGGAAAAAGAAAGATTAATAATTAAAGTATAGGATATTGTTTCAAACAAAAGCTTACTTGGATAGCCAATTTGGCAATTATTCACCTGGCTTTTTTGTGCTAAGTATCTGCATTTATTACAAATGTCCACATGGAAAACCACCCAGTCAGCCATCAAGTAATTCTTAAAGAAAGACAACTCCTCTACCACAACCCTCCGCACTCCTACTCTGTCCTTCACATTCAAGCAAATAGTTATGAAGTAAATTCATATAATATGAAATCTTAAACTACAACTCAAAAGTTTTTACTGTAGATAACTGTATGGTGTCACTTTAAGTATACTGTTTAGGTATATTACATAACCAACTGTTTTCAGACAAATATTTGATAATCTTGTGCTCACTGTACTCTTAACAATGCTGTTACTGTTTGGTATGCATGTCTACTGAGGCCAGCTTCTCACTCACTGAAGACTCCAGTGCAAAGAAACATGAGAAACCAAACCTCAGTTTCAACTTCCTAATTAAAAGGTCTGACTGCAACAGACTTTACCATGTAAACCTTTCAGCATGCTTACACACAAAACAGATTAAACAATTCTGTAGAAACCTACTATTCCTTGTACAAGACTTCAAATCAGCCCTACAGGAAAGGAATGACAACATGCCCATGCTAACAGTTTTTCATTAGCACTTTTTATTCCTATGCTTTCAGACCTGACCTTCACTTATCTCCTCAGCCTCTCTTCATGCCACTCATTTCTGGGCCACAGGCACATGGGTATACTAAGAGCCCACAGACCAAGCCACCCAGTCCTACATCACAGAGTCCTCTCGAGTCTGAAGACACTGTCCCTGCTCTATTTGACCTTTTTGGTCTTTTTTTTTAATATAAGCTCTTTTAGGGACAGCTCTTAACTTAGTATTCTAGCAGAAGAGCTAACAAAAAAGAAAAACTTAAATACTCAACAAATAATTATGTGAATAAATAAAATGAAAGACTATGAAACAGTTATAGTTTACTATGACAAGCTGGGAATACAGTGCAATTCTAATTTGGGTAAAATCGTTAACTAGGATGCCTAAGCTTGCTCAAGAAAGCTGCTCAGACTGAGCAAAAGGTCAGAGTTTCTCCAGAGGAATCAAGCAAGCTCAAAAGGGACTGTCAATGAAACTCATGGTCTGCTTCTGTAACTTTAGGTCCCTGAGAATTGGTTACTTTACTTTCTAACTTTAACAGTGAAAACAAATCACTTAGCTTAAAAAGATGAAGCGATTACACAGTTCACTATCATAGACCAAACCATGTAGTTCCATGGAACATTAATACCTGATTTATATAAAGCCTCCCCTTGTCATACAATTTAGCAATGCCATGTTTCAGGAAAGATGCACAACATATAAAGTGCAGGTAAGAGAGATACAGAGATCAACAAAGAGCAGTGTACACAAACTGACGCATACAAATGAAGGTGGTTGAACAAAGCATTCAGAGGGAGCGAAAACAAAGCCTTTCAAAACACTGCTGGGTCAAATGGGTATCTCAATAACAAAAAAAGACAACATTAACTTAAAATGAACATACTGATTTATATAGAAGCTAAAATAAAATTTAAAAGAATGGGCAGAGTGTCTTCAGAACAGCACAGGGCCACAGCATTCACAGACGCAGCAGGAGCTGTTGCTGCCTGCATAATGCCAGCAGAAGATCAGGCCAGTCAACATCCCAACACAGAGCAGATAATGGCTCCCAAGCCCTGCCCCATAGCTAAGGAGCTACACATAGCTGGTGACTTCTGCAGGAGGGAGAGTAGTCCTTGGTAGACTGACCACGCTTATTTGATGGCTCCACACCCATGAATAAATATATCTGAAGCTGAACTGAACTGAACTCAGTGGGTTGTTTAAACAAAAAATGGGGGGGGGGGGGGACATAAAGTTGGGAGGGGACGGGAGAAGCCGGAGGAGGAGTTAGAGGAGTAGGCACAGGGAGGGGACTATGACCAAAGTACACTGTGTGCATGTAACAACAACAACCTAAACCAACAGGCATGACAGCACATGTCCTCAGTGCTGAGGGAGAGGGAACAAGGTCCTGAAGCCCAGAGGCCAGCCAAGACAGCGAGTTCCAGGTTCAGTTAAGAGAGAGCCTGCTCAAAAACTAAAGGTGGAGAGCGATAGACAAAGGCACCCACACCCACACCCACACCCACACAGATGAAATATTTGTAATAAAACACCAGCTATCTTTGTTTTAAAATCTATTATGATTCATTTCTCTCTACTTCCTGAGCGTGGATAAAATGTGACCAGCTGCCTCACAGACTAGCTGCCATGGATTCCTACCACAATGGACCAAACCCTCAAACCACTGAGCCAAACCCTTCCAAAGCAAAAAACAAACTACTGTTATAACTGGACAAATGCTAAAGTAAATAAGTATACAATTATAACTGACGCCAATGCTAGGAATTTCTAATTGGTTTATGGCTAATTAGAAAATCTGCTGTTTTACTTACTATTACAAATCAATTTCAGAATACAATCACTATATTTCCTGATAACTAGTGTCACAGGTGGAGTACCTCTGAGAAGCTGCAGGTGATTATGAAAGCAGATTTTAGTATAAATACAATTATGTTACCTATAATGGCTGATCCTGAATGTCAACCACACTGGACTGAGTGTGTCTGTAAGAGTGTTTTCAGTGTTGGCTGTTCTAGTAACTGATGTGGGGAAGATCAGCCCTGGATACAGCACCAACAGGCTGGGGGCTTAAACAAGACAAAAGGATGGAAGCATAGGAAGGCAGCAGTGCTGCAAGCCCTATCCTTCCACCGCTGCTGCCACTGCCTGGACAACACACCCAAGTTTCTCCAAGCCTTTCAACAGAGAATCACAGCAGGGACTCTCAGGGAGCCATCAGACCTTTAGCTTCACACCAGCACTGCACGACTGGACCCTCTATGTATTCGATCCTCACATCTTAGACTGAATAGCCACCAGGTTTGCTCAATCTCTAATGTGCAGCACTGCTGAGACTATTTTAATTATATATTATATAATTATACAAACATAAATTGGTTATACTCCTCTTGACTCATATATGCACAAAATAAAAATTGGAAGAATGTCTATCAAAACTTTAATGATAAGGTTAACTTTGATAGAATAACTTTGGGCTACATTTTATTCAATTCATCTTTTATTTTAAGAACACAAATTCATTTTTATCACATTTATTTACTATTCCTCTGTGTATGTAAGAGGAGGGGTCATGAATATGAGTGAATACACAGCAAAATTTTAAAAAACAATCTTTTCTTTAAATGCCAAGTCTTATCACGAACAATTCTGGGGAGAAGTCAATCTGTAGTTACATACCCGGGCAATGCAGTAGTCCTTGGGATTCTCTTTTTCCAGACCATACTTCTCCAAAGACTCTGCTACAGCAAAGTCTGCGGGATCTGTGGTAGACAGCAGGATTGTCTTGTACGGAATATTTGGTTTTAAACTGTCTGCATATATTCTCAGTGTTCCACCTGAAGAAAGAATTTTATATCTTTGAGTCCATCTTCATTTTAGGTCAATGACAGGTTGCTGACACTGACCATCACTAGGAAAGCCCCAACTACAGTGGTACAGATACACCCAGTGTGGACCTGGGGATTGCTGGGGACTCCACACTGTTCTGTGGTGCAGCTCTCTCCCCTCTTTCCAGCTCCCTCAACCCTATAACCACAAGACTTGCTCCCTCCAATTCTACTTTTGAAGCTTTCATCTGAAGCAAACAGAGTCCAAATACATCAAGAGTCAGTTCCACTAAACAAACCAGTATTCTAAAAGTGAGCTAGGAAACAGAAGACCTCAGGTACTTAATCCAAAGACTTCCATGAGGCATTCACCATCACAGTGGGGCTATTTCAATCCTAGGCACTACAAACTAATTGTTCTATGTAGGTATAGAGTCACTTAAGGTGCCTGGAGGTAGGAAGGACAATTTAGATTTCCTCAAGTGTTCTGTTGTTGTATGTTTCCTTCTTAGTTGAAACATGTGAAATATGCCACATTATTATCAATAGACTCTCTTAATCTATTTTCTGTTATAAGATATGGTTAAGAAGCCCTGAAACAAAGCAGGAATTAAGGCTCAAGGATAAAGGCTCAAGCCTTTAATCCCAAAACTCCAGCAGAGGTAGGTGGATCTCTGTGAGTTCAAAACTACAAAGCCAGGATAGCCAGGACTACATAGTGAAACCTTGTCAAAGAAAGAAAAGAGAAGAAAGAAGGGAGGGCGAGAAAGAAGGAAGAAGAGATAGAAAAGAGGAGGAGGAAGAGGAGGAGGAAGAGGGAGAGGGGGAAGAGAAGAAAGAGGAGGAGGAGGAAGAGGAGGAAGAAGAGGAAGAGGAGGAAGAAGAGGGGGAAGAGAAGAAAAAGGAGGAGGAGGAAGAGGAGGAAGAGGGAGAAGAGGAGGAAGAAGAGGAAGAGGAATAAGAGGAAGAGGAGGAGGAGGAAGAAGAGGAAGAGGAGAGGGAGCCCTAGAAGAAGCCAGGCAATGCGTGTGCAGACTGCAGAACAGGAACATGACAGTGTTGACAAGTGGGCAATGTAATGCCTACAGAAGACTTAACTGCTCAACTACTAAATCTAAAGGCAATGAAATGACCGAAATACTTGACATCAAAGGTCTACTTGTAAAAATGATTTTGAGAGGAAACAAGCAAGCAGACGAATGAAGGAAGGAAATCAATTTAAGCTGTAGAAGAGGACAACGATGTAAAACAGTGCCATGGATTGGTGAAATGGCTCAGTAGCAGGGGTACTTGCAAGCAAACCTAATGACCTAGTCCTTGACTTCCGACCTTCACATGTTCTTAGGTATGTGTGCATCTGCACTCACATGTACATTCACAAAATCAAATAAGTAAAATGTAAAAAAAAAGTTAAGAGTTAGCAAAACAAGAGAAATTCAGCAAGGAAATTGCAATTTTAAAAATCAACAGAAATATATCAGGCATTGTTTTTGGATCAGCTACATTTTGAAGACATCACAGACTGTTGTTGTTGTTTTTAAATGCTTTACAAGGCCAGGAGCAAAGCCTGTGTGAGCTGTGATGCCTGACCAGCTTCCAAACACAGCTAAGGATATGACAGCTGCACCCTATCCTAGGGATTACAGCCTCCACCACCACGCTCTGTCCCCAGTCTCACTCACAGAATCAACCACAGCACTAGCACACAGCCATAGTAGGCTAGCTATCAGGGTACACTTTTCTCAGGGGTTTGTTTATTAAAACAGACAAAATAGGGCAGGAGAGATGCCTCAGTGGTTAAGAGCTCTTGTAGCTGTTTCAGAACACCCGGGTTCATATCCCAGCATCACACAGGGCTACTCATGGCTCTAAGAGGCCTCAGCTCCCTCTTCTGGCCACCAGGCAGCTGCACACATACGCATGCATGCAACATACACTACTACGTATCTTTTGTTTTAAAACAGACAAAAATATTGAATCTAATAAATGAATTGTTGACTCCCTTAGCAAACTGCTACTTTCCTGATATTATTTAGTTTACCAAAATTTCTTGGATATTATAAATATATAAAAATGGTTTGACTTCAACCACTCCTTTAATAAGCAAGTTCTGCTTTGATTTTCTAATATTTCTCCTCCTTATCCTGGGCATTTTTCTTTGCTTATTCTTCTTTTGTTTTGTTTTGCTTTGAGATGTGGTCAGTTTGTAGCCCAGACTATCCTAGAACTAACTCCATAGCCGAGGCTGGACTTGTGGCAATCCTCCTTCCTCAGGCTTCCAGGTGTTGGAATTATAGGCATGAGACACTATGCTGGAAAAACTTCTTGAACCAGTTTTTTTTGGGGGGTGGGGGGGTGGGGGGGACTTAAACACATTACAGGAGGCATGTGCTCAACACTATGTGAGCTTTGTTCAAGTATTTGAATCTTTATATTTTCTTTGCAATTTGCAACCTTCTTTTAAAAAGTAACTGTCCATAGCAAATATCAGATTTTGTTTGATTTTTGAGATGTGGTCCAATTATGTAGCTAGGCTGGCCTCAAACTAACAGTCCTCCTGCCTCAGTCTCCTGAGTCAGAGAGTATCAGCACACACAATGCCTACTTGACTTCTCTTAGTGAAGGCTTAAGACTCTGTTGGACCTGCTGTACTTTCTACCCAATGACTTTCCTGCACATGGTGACACCTCCCTGCCACACAGGTCACCTGTCTCCCTCCCATTTACATCTGACATTGCTGCTCGCTCTAGAGCCAATCATTATCTATCCAAGTTCACCTTCAGTAAAAGCCAGTCTACTATTGATCCTGATCTCATGCTACCTCTCAGTATTCTTCAGCTTTCTCTTTATGGCCTTTCAGTGTGGGGCAGGAAGTCAGAGGTCATGCCTTATGTGGGCAGCGTAGTCCCTCCATGCTATGCTGGTTTTCAGCACAGTTCCCTCACAAGCATCCTACACTCTACTTTCACGCCAGTCTCTCCAAATCTGAGGCTGAGGCTAAACAGAAAGGTCGCTATGTCCCAACCTTAAAGCTCTTTGGCATCTTATTACAAAATATAAAGAAAATTTCCATCAAGTATTGCCAATGACTATGAAAAATAAATATTGGGGGAACAGGCCATCTGACATTCAATAAGCTTACTAATTTCTTGAAAATATATATCAATGTTGCGTTCAAGCCCACATTATAAAATACTTTGTCTCCCGGAATGTTTTATCAACCAAGTTAAAAGCTGATACTCTGAGCCAGTCTCCTTCATGACTCGCACA
The DNA here is from genome assembly GCA_019843965.1 of Rhynchomys soricoides. Classification (NCBI taxonomy): domain Eukaryota; kingdom Metazoa; phylum Chordata; class Mammalia; order Rodentia; family Muridae; genus Rhynchomys; species Rhynchomys soricoides. The sequence continues at coordinate 196,379 of JADRCH010000729.1, read as the reverse complement.
CTCCTGAGCTCTTACCTGAATGAATATTCCTCAGGTAGAAACATGGTTTCATTTTCCAAAGCTCATTAAGGAACGACGCTAGGTCCTTCCTACAGTGCAGACACATCTTCCGATGTGGCATGTGGCTGGCATACATCAGTATTTCTGAGCGCTCCCTTTGTTACCTGTATCCTCCTTTATTTTTTCTCTGGCCCTCTAAATCCTTGTTTGTTTGTTTTTAAGACAGGGTTTCTCTGTAGACCAGGATGCCTTGAATTCAGAGATCTGTCTGTCTCTGCCTCTTAAGTGCTGGGATTAAAGGCATGCACCTCTTTTTTCTTTTTCTCTACATAATTTTTGGTGCATGACAGAATAAGACAGTATACAGAGTCCTTAAACAAAATCCTTTGCAAGAATAGTTATGAAACCAAGAAGCCCTCGATCTTCTCAATTCTGTGTGTGTGTTTCTGAACAGATCTGAGTATGTGGTCCTTAAAACCTAAAGCTGCCTTAGCCTCTGTTGTGGCCTGAGTGTGAACTGTCTCAGGTGTGTGGACACTTTGCTCACCAGGTGGCTAATAGAGCTGCGAAACAATGCTGCTGAACCACACGAAAGTGGACTCTCACTGCAGGAAGCTTCTCACTGCACCAAGCACTGAGGTTTTAGAGCCCCCCCCCCCCACACACACTCACACACACACCCCACACACTCACACACACACACTCACACACACACCCCACACACACTCACAGACACACACACACTCACACCCCACACCCTCACACACACATACACACACACCCCCACACACTCACACACACAGACACACACACACTCACACACTTTCTGTTCATTCTTTGTTTCCCACGTGCAGAAGCAAC